>CAMOHE010025608.1:32155-60120 GCA_946598075.1 Artocarpus hirsutus | reverse complement strand
ACACTATGATATGTCATGGAGACTTAGCTATGCGGGCTTCGTAATTCTATAGAGTTCGAGAGTGCAACTCCAAGCTTTTAGTGGAGTAGCGTTGGAGTTGATAATTATGAAATGTATATATGAGATATTGGATTTCATAATTATCAGGAGCTTGAACTATATAGGTCCATATGGTCCCCTTTGCTAGCTCACAAAATCCTGTAACGATACAACGTGCTTTTTACAATAATTGGTGACTTATGTCGATTTATTAGATTGGTTGAAAATTTGGAAGAATCAAATAATTCATGTCTGTTTGTCGGTTGAATTGATTTTGTAAACAAAATTAATTCAAGATAAACTTGTTGAATTATTGGGGTCAGATAATTCTTGTCTGTTTATCAGTTGATTTAATTTTGGATAAATTAAATCAAGATAAACTTGTAGAATTATTAGGAATCTATTTATTTTCTTAGAGATTATCTAGATAAAGTTGTTTTAATTAGATAACTTCTCTATTGGGTTATTTGAATTAAAACTGAGGCTTTATCCTATAAAATCTCGGGTAGAAAATAAAAGATTTGTGTGATTTTTATTTCGGCAGTTCAGCATGCCGAACTTAAAGTGCGGCCTGCCGATCAGGCAAGTTAGGCCTGCCTATGCGCGAATTAAAAATCGCGCGTTCTCAGCGTTTTTACGTGTATCTTATCTGATATAGACCCGAATTGGGTTCTGTTTTGAATTTTTGAGACCTTATCTGATAAGGAATGACCCTAGACCCAACCTCTATAAATAGAGAATGAGTCTAATGAGTTATTTAGATCAATAGAGAGATTAAGAGTGATACTCTACTGGTGAGAGTCTGAAACTCCCTGAGAGCTCTTGTTCACAAATTAGGAACACTAGCTGTGGGTTCTCTCAATTGGTTAGAAGGAGAGTCGCCTTGAGTAAGAGCTGTACATGTGAGCCAACACTCACTCCGATCGTGGATAGAGAATAGCAAAGAAGACCAGTTGGTTGAGGCTCTTTTGGAACGTTACTTCTCTACACAGATTTCGGGAGCTTTTCGACGAATACAAGGTCAGTAAGATCAGGTTAATTTATACATATAGCATGTCAAACTTGTGTTTTGAAAAATACTCTGATTTAAAAATTTTTAAAGTTTCGCTGTGTATTATTTTTCTAACACAACTTTATTCCCTCGATTGTGGATCTTATGATTTAGACCGTTACCTTAAGAATCGTGTCTTCCGCATAATCTGTCCATCATATGCCGAATTCTTAAAGGTTTAGACCGACAGTCTCAGACTTTTGTTTGCTTAACATACATTCAACAAATATAAATGTAAAGAAGACAATATTTGGTATATAAATAATAAATAAATTCTTTATTGAGAAAAATGTCTCCAAATACATATTACATTTTTACTCTTTAGGGTATATATGTCTAACATGAACTTCCTACAACATTTTTAATTTTAATGATATATGAAACAAAACAAACACAAAAGAAAAACAAGCAGAGTTTAGTCTACATAAATAGTAACCTGACACGTGCAAATGACATGAATAGTAACTTTTTAAAAGCTTTTTAGGTTTCTTATTTTTATGTATTTTTTTATTTTTTCTATTTTTGGCACCTGCAAAAAAAAAAAAAAAAAGAAAATTAACCATAGCAAAAATATTAATAGAAATATTCATAGGGTTGACAGTCCAACCATCCCTTTAAGATAAAATAAAAAAATAAAAAGTGCAAAAAAAGTAAAAAGTTAGAAGTTAGAAATTAGATTAGATAATTAGAAAGTTAGAAGTATTAGCAATATAAAAGTTAGAATTTAGAAAGAAAAATTAAGTACAGGAAAATAAAATTGTAGAAATAAAAATATAATAATAATAATAATAATAAGGTGGTTTATGCAGCCATAGATATAATATACTAATATATTGTCCTTATATATGTTTGTTCTTCGGCAATGGCACTAAAAACTTATTTGGATCTAAAAGTATAAGTCTGATATAACCTCACGTATAAAGTTGTTTAAGTAATAAAAATCAATAAATTTAAGGTCGATCCCACATGAAAAAAGCATTGCAAAGGTCTAATATATTAGTTATTTTTGTTTTAGCTGAAAAATTTTGACGATTAAAGTTAGTTATTTATAATTTATTTACAATATTACACATATTTTATTTTTTCCATTTTTAGATTTTGTTTGCGATTTTTGGAACTTTAACAACAAGAAATATGACTTAAATTAAAATGGTAAATGGAACTTTAAGTGCAAATTAAATTGGAAGAAATAACAATTTTAACAACACTGAGGATTAAAGGTTCAATTCTAGTAATTAACTTATATATGTTTTAGGTTTTCTAAAATTATTTATTAAAATAGTTTAAGTATGTAATATGCCATCTCTTGTCTATAATAAATCAAAAGTTGGTAAGCATTTAATGTGCCAATTCATCTCTATAATGCATAAATATGTATGATTTCAAAATTAACTAACTAAAATTACAAACAAAATTTACAGGTAAGTATTTACCGTGCTATTCCATGTTTACAAAAAATCAAAATGCTTCTAAGCATTACCCATGCCCGCTTATGTCTATGATAAATCAAAATTTAGTTTTGCAAGAGTTTTAGTTAAGTTAATATGAAAATCATAAGTTTTCTAAAAATAATTTTGATATTCTAACAACTTAGAAATCATTAAAAAACTAAAAATATTTACTTTAATTTTGCTAAAATTTTCCCTTCTCTCCTCAGCAAAAAAGAAATTTGGAAAGACATATTGAAAGTAAAAATACACATAATTTTACTAAAAATAGCTATTTTACAACATAGAAACTTGAACTACTTTACAAAAACATAAAACTAAAAACTAAAAAAACTGAAACTAAACTTAGAACTACATTTTTACAAGAGGAAAAAAAATTTCTTACAAGGAGAAAAAATGAGGAATACATGAGGGGAATTTATAGGTAAGAAAATTTACTATTTACATAATTTTTTTTATTTATTTTATATTATTTTTATTATTTATTTAGATATTTTTAGGTTGAAAATGATTAGGATGACAATTTAAGATTTTTTTTTTTAATTTTATGAATTATTTATGCCACCCCCCATTAATCAGATCATTTAGAACTAATTTGATATTTTTTTTCACTTTTTTTTCTTTTCTTTCACACGTTTCTACCTTGTTCAGTACCTAGATTTTACTGTAAATCAGTGCAGCGTGTAGCAGCAGAGAGCAATAGGGAGATGATATGGGCCTTCGAATGTGCAAAATTGGAGTCATGGAATGGCTAAGATTCGGGCACTAGAATGACACACTACAGACCGTAGGATGAAGTCACGGTAGGCTGATCTGGTGGTCAAGAGGGCGGCCTCACGTGGGACACAAGGCAGCAGATTCTGCACAGGGGAAGGGGATGCTTGGATAGTCTAGATACATTAAGCGGTCTCAATCCAGCGGTTCTAAGCTTGCCATGTGGCAGTTCTTTATTTTTATTTTCTTTTTTTTTTATTTTTGATGCGTTTAAAGTCCATTTTTGCCCTTTTTCGTAACGTTTTCTCCATTTTTCTTATATATTATGAATATAAAATAAAATAAACAAACTAAAATTAATTATTTTACAAACATAATATTTTCAATGATTAAAAATATTTATTTTACAATAAAACACACAAAAATTAGTAAAAATAGATAAAAACTTCTAAATTAACAAACCTTAGAAGATATATTATTTAAGACACATGAAATTTTAAAAATTACTAAAAATATAATAGAATATATTTATAGACTCAAAACTTATTTACAAACACTTTAAGATTCAAAATAAAATTAAACAATATTTTTTTTATGGTTTTGATTATTTATAAACTAATTAATAATAAATCATATAGAAATGATCCTAAAAATTACTAAAAAATATTAGTAGACATAAAAACATACTAAAAATATATTTTTAAACATATTTTAATAACAATAAAATACTAATTAACACAAAAATGCTATAATTAAAGGATTTAACGAGAAATGTTAATACCAAATGATAACATTTAGCCATAAAAATGTGCATTTTCATAGTCCATTTGTTACCTTGCTAAGGCTCAAACCCATAGAGCTAACATTGATGCTGAGTTATAGATGAGTATGGTTTTTGTGACTCTTTTTAAAAAGTTCATCCTATGTAGAGCTTCATACATCTTAAGCAATAGACAGGATATTACCTTAACTGAGTTGATGAAGCTGTTGCAGAAGTTAGAAAACTTGATCAAGGAAGTTGTGGTTGGTGGCGAAGAGAACTTGGCAGTTGCATCTAGTTTCAACTCTAAATTTAGGAATGGAAAGAAGTAGAAGGCCCAGAATGAGAAGTCTTCTATTTCGGCAAAAGGCAAAGAAAAGAAGAAAAAGAAGAGGAATCCAAAGAAGCTAAAGTATTTCTTCTGCGGGAAGGTCGAGCTCATCAAGAAGAATTGCTAGGAATTCCAAGCTAAAGTAGGTAAGTGCAAACCTCTGATTGTTGAGACTTATTTAGTTGAAGAATCAAGTGACACTTGGGTCATACTTTTTGGAGCAACTAACCATGTTTGTGTTCCTCTACAGGGGTTCAAAAAAAAGAGAAATATGCTACATGGGCACTTCACGTTGTAGATGGGTGATGGATCCTTAGTATAAGCTAAAGTAGTGGGAGACATCCATCTTCATTTTGAGAGTTGTTGAAGTTTAGTTTCAAGAGATTGTTTTTTATGTTTCAAAACTTAAAAGGAATTTAATTTCTATTCCCTATTTATTTAAGATTTTTATTTAGATTCTTTTAATAATGAAGTTGTGATTTGTAATTCTTTTATCTATAGTAGATGGATGCAAAATAGCCTATATTTTATCAAACCTAAGAAGGACTCATTGATGAACACTAATGTAAATGATAACTCTAAAAGACTTAAGATTTTTCACTTTAATAAGACTTATCTTTAGCACTAGCGATTAGGTCACATTAGCTTGAATAAGATTCAAAGGTTGGTAAGGGATGGACCTCTAAATCATTTAGAGGTGGAATCATAACACAATGTCAGTCTTTTTTGGAGGGCAAAGTGAACAAAAGACCATTTGGGTCTAAGGACAATTGAGTTGATGGGTTCTAAAACTTGTGCATAAGTTTGCGGTCCCATGAACATTAAGCCACGAGGATGGTACAAGTATTTCATTGCTTTTATTAATGACTACTTGAGACATAGGTATGTTTACCCTATGTATGATAAGAGTGAAACCTTTGAAAAGTTCAAGGAGTTTTGGGCAAAAGTAGAGAAGCAATTAAGTAAACCCATAAAGAAACTTTATCTGATCTAGGTAGTGGATATCTTCTAATGAGTTCTTAGGACACTTAGTAGAAAACAGGATTTTATCTAATTTGACTATGCGAAATTTTGTAGCAGAATGACATAACTGAGAGAAGGAATAGGACTTTGTTAGACATGGTTAGGTTCATGATGATTTATTACACATTGCTATTGTTGTTTTGGGATATGCACTACAAACTGCATGCTATCTTTTGAACATGTGCCTTTAAAATCGGGTCCTAAACTCCTTATGAGTTATGGACGGATAAGAAGACATCCTTAAATCATATTCATAGATGGGGATGTCCTGCTCATATCTTAGTCAAGGATGCAAATAAGTTAAAAGTATGTACAAAAGTGTATGTGTTTGTAGGATATCCAAAAAGGATAAAAAGGGGTTATTTTTATAACCTAAAAGAAAATAAAGTCGTGGTTTTAACAATGTGACTTTCTTTTAGGAAAGTTTCATAAATGACTTTAAGCCTTATAATAGAGTGGTACTCGATGATTTAGGAGCGATTTGATCACTTTAGGAGTTTAAGTTAAAACCAATCCAATCAACGTAAAAAATCTAGCTAACAACAACCTAGGAAGCTTTGGCATAGCAGGAGGATCATGCGTCAACCTGAAAGGTATATGATCAATGGTGAAGCTTATTTGGCTGAACCAATTGGTCAAGACAAGGATCCTTACACTTATAAAGAAGCCATGGAGTGTTGATTCAAAGCTCTGAACAAAAGCTATGAACACTGAGATGAGGTCTATAAAGACTAATCAAGTTTATGAGTTTGTGAACCATTTGAGAAAACCTTTTTGCCTGTAGCCATGCTTAAGTCCATCCATATTTTCTTGTCTATTGCTTCCACTTTCAATCATGAGATTTGACAAATGGATGTCAAGATGACTTTCTTGAATGGCTATCTTGATAAAACCATATATATGGTATAACCAGATGGGTTCAAATCTAAGGGTCAAAAGAATAAGGTCTGTAAGCTACTAAAGCCTATTTATGAATTTAAGCAAGCTTCTTGTTCTTGGAACATAAAAATTGATAAAATAATCAAAACTTATAGGTTCAAATAAAACATGGATGAACCATGGGTTTACAAACATATTCAGGATATGAAGGTGGTTTTTCTACTGCTCTATGTAAATGGCATTCTTCTTATTGGCAATGACATTTGTGGTGTTGTCATCAATCAAACTATGATTGACTAAATAGTTTCACATAAAGGACTTGAGTGAAGCTAATTCTGTTTTGAATGTCTAAATCTTTTAAGATAGGAAGAATAAAATGATAACTTTATCCCAAGCTACCTATATAGACAAGATTCTAGAGAAGTATGCAATGCAAAATTTCAAGAAAGATGGGCAACTATCTAAGTCTGGAATTACTCTTTCTAAGAAAACTCTCCAAAGTATGATGAAGAAAGAGAATACATGAAAAAGGTACCTTATGCTTTGGCAGTAAGTAGTCTCATGTATGCAATGTGTTGTGTGTGATTTGACAACCCAAAGCACAAAGATGATATCAAAGGAAAGCCCAACTTACCCTATTAATCTCAAAAGGATTAGGGGCCGTGACAATCAATTAATCTTGTCACTCTAGCACAAGGTTGAGCTTAAAGGAACTTCATGTTCTCTGCCCATTATTATACCCATTATTCCAAAAAGAACAAACAAGAGTGAGTAAGACTAATAGCCGAGGTAGTGCATTTGAATTTAAGGCTATTAGCATGGGACTCGACACATTCTTCATACGTGTAGAGACACCATGCTTAAAAGGAATAGGTTGGGGTAGGACACAAAGATTTTCTTTCCATTAACAATATTTCAATCATTATTATAGTAATACAATGTTGTATAAAAGAGACGATGAAGGAGGAGCAGGGGGATCATCTTCTTTTCTCTAGTTCTAACTCCATCATTTGAATCCTTTCATTTCTTAAAATCTCCAAGAATATATTATACGAACTCTCCATAAAGAAAGCACAGTGGATGTAGCTCATTCAAGAGTGAACCACTATAGAATCTATACGTTCAACATCTTCTTTCACCTTTTTATTACATTTACTCATGGGAATTGTGAGTGATTAGCGAGGATTATTGTTGATCATTTTCCACCATCAACACTATGCTTTGCACATGACAAAACATATATTATGCGGTTGGGATTGTGAGTCGAAACCAGTTAGATCTAGGACCTAAACATTGGGTTGCAATCTTACATATTTTCAAGCACTTAATAAGGACTAGAGGTTATATGCTAGTGTATACTGGTAAGGATCTAAACTTGGATACACTAATTTTGATTTTCAATTCTTTCTAGATTCGAGGAGATCGATTTCAAGATCTATGTTTACTATAGGAAAAGGTGCCACTTTTTGGAGAAATGTCAAGCAAGATTGCACTTCAGGTTCAACGATGGAGGCTGAGTATGTGGCAGCCAGTGAAGCTTCAAAAAAAGCTATATGGCCCCACAAGTTCTTGGAGATCTTGAGGTAGTTTCTAGCATGGACAAACCGATAGCGCTGTACTGAGATAACACTATAGTGATAAGCTAATGCTAAAAAACAAAGATTTCACAAGAAGTGTAAACATATTTATCTGAAGTATCATAAAGTAGACTTTGTAGAGAATGGCCATGTTGTAGTATACAAGATGGCATCGAGGACAATATAGCTGATCCTTTGATGAAGACACTGCCAATGAGAGCTTTTGAGAAGCATGTAGAGGCTATGGGGATGCATAACATGTCACATTTACTCACTTAGGGCAAGTGAGAGATTGTTAGACTAGTGCCATAAGGATTAAATGATGTAATAGTTTTTAGAGACATTTAATCAATAAAGAGTTTATTAATTATTTCATATATCATTCTTATCCTCTTTATATTCATTTATGTTGAATATATGATAAACAAACTAAAGTCTAAGACTGTCATTCTAAACCTTTAAGATCGTGCATATGATAGACAGATTGTGCAGAAGACATAAATCTTTAAAGTGATAGTCTAAATGACAAGGTCCATAATCGAGTAAATAAAGTTGATGCTTTATTCATGTTAAGATTGTTATGTTATTTTCATCTCTAATAAAAGATGGTTCATCTAAGTCATGGAGTTGGACTCTGCAAGTAGAAACATTGGTATATTGTCATAGGTGATGATAGATTGATTCTAGACAAAAATTAAATTGATTTGTTTAATAATTTTGTTTGTTTAAATCAATTTACTTTAAACAATCATATGTATTATTTCTTAATCTTAAAATGAATCAATGGGCCTGTATTCTTAACTTATGTCTTTTGATGTACCAAATGATGACATCCTAAATTATATGAAGGTTTATATGCTAGTATGTTAGAGACATAACTCTTGATTGACGTAAACTCATATTCATAAATATGGAATTTATAGCTTTTTTATAGAATGAATGATATTCTCTTATAGGCATTATCTTGTAATTGAAAAACTAGAGCGCTCATTATTTGGATACATATATATAACTGAATAGTATACTTTTATATTAGTTATGAATAGTAAGTTTTTTAATGGTGAGATAATGAGGCATAAGATAAAAATAATCAGAAAGGTAAAACAGAATTTTATCTTTAAGCTGATTATCAATATCCTGTGGAGATGTTATACATCATGATATGTCATGGACGTTTAACTTATTGGAGTTTTGTAATTATATATAGTTTGAGAGTACAACTCAAAGCTTTTAATGGAGTAGTTTGAGAGTTTATAATTATAAATTATATGTGTCGGGGACATATCACTTTATAATTATAAGAGCTCGATCTATATAAGTCCATCGGGTCCCTTTGTTAGCTCACTTATTTTCCTATAACGATGCAGCGTGTCTTTTTAACAAATTGGTAAGTTATGTTAATTCTTAAGATTGGCTAAAATTCAATTAATTGGATTTAATAATTCATATTAGTTTATTAGTTGAATTAATTTTATAAATTAATTCAAAATAAACAAGTTGAATTATTTGAAAGATATTTTATTTGAATATAGAATTATCTATTTAGAATAATTTTAATCAAATAACTTCTTTCTTAGGTTATTTAAATTAAAATTAAAGTTCTATTAATAGAAACCTGGGTCAAATAAAGTAGGATTTATCAATTAGATTTGAATGGATAGATAAGGATAACTTTTTAGAGCTGGAGAAACATGGACGAATGACAGCCATGATGCACCAGTCGACCAGCTCTAGTGTAGGGAAGTCGACTACCTCATGCTAGCATGGTGATCCACATTTAATGCATTTTTACTCTGAAGTTAATCTAAACTCGAATTTTTGAAGCCTAATCTAATAAGCATAAGTCCCAATCCAACCTCTATATAAAGGAAATGTTTTTCTATTGTTTCTTAGATCACTTGAGGAATTTAGAGAGAGTGTTTTGTTGAAAGAAACTCTATAACTCCTATAGGGATATTATTCAATATCTTGAATCTTAGCTCTTAGTTTTCTCAAGTGGTTGAAAGGAGATGTTGGCTGAGAATAGACTGTACAAGCTGTGTCTACTCACATTCCATTCATGGAAAATAGAATAACAAAGAAGTCCAATTAGTTGAGGCTCTTCTGACAGCGGTTTTCTTGTAGCAGTTCTAATAAAAATTTTTGTTATTCAAAAACATAATTTTCAATCTAAAAGAGGTACGTACGATCTTTAATCAGTTTATATACAAAGCATGTCTAAGTTGTTATTCAGAAAAGGTTTCAATAAAAGTTTTTAAATTCCACTGTGTATTCAATTTTATAGCAGACTTCCCTCTTCATGACCACTGCCATACTAGTTGTTGCCATAAGTCTCACCACCACTATCATCACCAATGCCTCGCCACCGCTATCATTACCTTATCTCGCTCAAATCTCTCTCTTTTTGAGGTATGTTGTTAAGATTTTTGGTAATCTTAAATAATTAATTTTTTTTAAAAAAATATGATATTATTTTAGGTGAAAATGATTTGTAAAAAAAATTATATGAATTTTTTGTGACATTGTGGGATTTTTTATGTAATGAATATAGAGCGAGTGAATGATATTGTGGGTGAATGTAATTTGTGAGGCATTTGTGACATGAATTTTTTGTGACTTGGGTGAATGTGATTTGAGAAATTTGTATAATGGGTTGCCTAATGACTCTAGAGTAGGTTGTTTTTATGTATTGATTTGTTTATAAGTGATGATTAAATTTGATTTGGGTGTTGGTTATACATATATAATTGTTATGTTCTTTGGACCAAGATTTGGTTTAAATATTGAAATGGGTATAATGTGTTTATGTACATTAGGTTCATTGATAAGTGTTTATGTGTATTGATTTGTTTATGAAGATGTGATTGTTGTATTATTTGGATGAGGATCTAGTTTAAATATTTAAATAAGTATGAGGAGATTATGTAAATTAGATTGATTAACAGATGTTACATATATATGATAAGTGACGATTAAAAACGATTCTGGTGTTGGTTATGAATATGTGATTGTTATGATATTTGGGTGAGAATTTTCTTTAATAATTGAATTGGGTATCTGTATTTGGGTCAATTTAGTAAATAAGTTCTTCAATATGGTGTGTAGAAACTTGTTATAATGAATTTGTAGTGTAAATTATAATGCAAGTAAACAATTAATTTATTATCTGACTTTGGGCCATCTAATGGATAACACACAGGGAAACAATATTTTTTCATTTTTTTAAAGTGAATTTCATGATGGGTTTTTGTTCCTTTATAAACTACCATGGAATCCCTGGTTTTCATGACAGTTAAAAAATTATTGTAAAATTTCAAATGATATCACGATAGTAAATTTCACAACGGTTTTTAACCATCATGGTAGCATTTCATAATAGTTTTTAACTGTAATGAAATCCATAATTTCTAGTAATAAAACCCCTGTTGAAAGGATGCAAAACTAATGCATAGGCCAGCTTATTGCTTACTCTTATTAATTTGAACAAAGGATAGTTTTCTAGGAATCTACATAGTTTTGTTTTTCTTTTCTAAATGCACCATTAGTAACCCTTTTTTCCTGTCTTTTATTTTCTTTCCATGACATGATTTTCAAAGACTAAATTGAGAAGACAATAGTCTTTATATATATCAAAGCGTCTAAAAAAGCTTCTGTTTCTTTTCCTTTTTTGTCATGGGATTTTCTCTCCCTTTTTTGTTTTTTTTTTTAACAAAAATTTTACTTGTAAAATCTTATACTTTTTATTTTACAACATGTACCATTAAATTATTTTTTTCATTTAATTTATCTCTATCATGCCATATTTTTCCTTCTTTCAAAGGCATTATCAACTACTATTTACTCATAAATATTACCTCTCTAATTTATTTATGTTGAAATAATTTTTTTTTCAAATATATTCCTCCTAAAAATAATAGTATGGTCATTTTAATTACTATTTTTTAATAGTACTTTTTAATTATTTTCAAATATGTTCCCAATTGAATTTTTTTCTCTAATTGCACTATAAACTGTAGACATTAGATCTATAATTAAATATAATCGGGTTAGTATCTAAATTAATATTTACAACTTACAAATTTAGGCCCTCAAATCACAGTTATTAGGATCTGTTTAGCTTTCAAGAACATAATCAAAATTATGACAGTGTGAAAGTTAAATGAAACCTATAAATAATGAAATAATACTGTAAAATAAGTGAAACCATATACAAAGATTTATAGTAGTTTACTCTATAATAAGAGCTACGTCCACTGTTCTTCACTATGAATGAATGATGAATACAAGTTACAAAGTGTTTTTGAGACAGAAAGAGAGAGAGAGAGTATTTCTACAGAGTTTCTGTAGATTTCTTTGGGATGTCCCCAGTGAAGTTGCTAATGACCTTTATAGAGAGTGTCATTACAAGATCAAGGCTTCAATCTACTGGAAGAAGCGGGTGTAGTAATGTATGCATTAGTGGGACATGTATCGATCTATGATAGGACATAAACATCAGACCTCTTCCTGCGCCTCATTTCATGGCTTTGCACGTATTTTCTTATAACTACTCGGTCCTATACATCGATTCCATCGAACCGACACTTAGCAAATTTTCAAAGATAAAGAATATATAGATTTACATGACAAAACGAGGAGAATCATAATCGAACCAAAACCATCAAATTGATCAATTCCTCAAATTAACTGAGCATGTGCAAAGTGTTTTCTCATGTCAATCCATGTCAAATCGAATACTCCCATTACGCTCAACTGGATCTAATTGCAACCTAGATTCCTATTTTTAGGTCTTTACTGAATGATTTGGGCCTGACCAAATCATACCCAAATAGTTAGCCCCCACTCCTTAGTCGATGTAATCGATTACAGGAGTGAATTAGTTGCTTCAGGGAAGTCCAAAAACTCTGGTTCAATTATATGTCGGTTCCTTTGGATGAAACTTTGTGTTCACACCAAGATCGTCTTCCTACCTCAGAAAACAGGGGCCTCAACCACCCATTACACGTGGCACAATGTGATTGGAGGATTTCTAAATATCTCTACACCGCTGATGTCAACACTTGATTTAAAGAGACAGCGCCATGGTTTAAGTAGGAAGTAAAAAATATGCCTTATCTCTACCATAATATCACTTAACTAAAAACCAATCCAAGCAGTCAAATATCTCCTTCAGACAATATAAGCGTTTTCTTTCTCTCAATCTTCATTTTATTCTACTTACTCTCAAAGTTTAGGCACTTTTCTCGCAAGTTCCTCAAGCTTTTCCTCTGATTCTCAGGTCAGATTCTCTACTTTTTCTTCATTTTCTTGTAATTTTCTTTCTGTAGATTAGATTTTCTTGTAGTTTCAAGCATTTTAACACCATTTTTGCCTCATTTCTAAAAAAATAGTAGTCTCTAATCCTTTTTAGTTCTTGTGGGTTTAGAAGCTTCCAGAACTTCTACAAAACCCTTTAAATCTCAAATCCTTTGACTCTTAGATCTTTTTAGCCCTAAATTTCCCTTAGGATTTAGTTTGCAATATAAAATTTCAAAGAAGGCAATAGATATTAGTTCAAGTTCGAGCGAAGATAGCCATCCTTGGGGTAGCGATGATGATAGGGAAGTTAATGAATGGATCTTAAAACAATCGAGGATTGAATGGGCTTTCTGAGTTGGTAAGGCTAGAAGTAGCAGAGAAGCAGAAGAGGCAACCATCGAAGTGAGGAAAAGAAACATATAAGACAGATTGAATCCCTCAAAAGAAGATAGTATAAATCACCGACAAAAGAGGTCTCCTCCTTTTAGAAAAATCCAAAATCGACCCTTAAGAGTAAGGATCTATCGAACATTTGGGATAAGTATAAATTCCTACTTCCATTGAAATTTGACTACCCTATCCCGGTGAGTGAATGGATACTCAAAATGATGGTTGTGTACGTATAATAAATTTTTTGAGCTAGGGCTTCAACTACCAATCCTTGATCTCATTCTCGAAGTCGCATCTTACTTCCAGATCTTAGTGACACAACTTATGCCAAATGGGATATGACTACTCCACCTCTAATAGTACTCATCAAGCAAGCCAGTATCAACTTCGTAATAGAGGACCTCTATTAGTTTTACTATTAAAAACCCAACAATAAGAATAAGGGGCATTTCTACTTTGTTTATCAGCAATCGAAGTGAGTCATTGCCGAATTCAATGCAGATAGGTAATGGGAAAAGAAATATTTCTTCATGTCCATCAACCACAAATCTATTGAGCTTATCACTTGATTTTTGTTTTCTTTTCCATTTGGTCATATTGGTGAGTTTTGACACTATTGTATTCAATGTAGTCATTCTGACTAATCCTTACATTTCTTTTTTGCTTTGTAGATTATAAGTTGAACCATCCCACTCCTATGAGAGAATGATTTCGAGAGAGGCTCAACGCACTTATTGCTTTGGAAGGACATACCTAGGCTAAGATATCACGCCCCGATCGACTCGAGAAATATTTAATTTGGAAAACATTTAAAGAGATTCTAACATATATTCCTATTCATTTTCCTGATTGAGTCAATTGAATTTTTGTTTGCTACAGTGCACTTTAGCAGTTGTATCATCCTTCAAAATTTGTTAGCCCTCTTTTTGACGAAGACTTTATGTTCATAGAAACTGCCATATCATCCATAAAGCTCACACTCCCATCAGACAAAGAGGCAATGAAGAGAAAAGCTATTGCAAAAACCATAGCAAAAGAAAAAAAATGAAGAAAAAGAGCGAGTCGAGTGGATCCAACGCCTCATACACCCTAAAGACCTCTCCTTTGCCAACAAAAACTTTGAAACTACCTCCACCTCCTCTATTTGACATCCAGCCCCAAGTGTTGAGGAAAAGGATAGCAGTTGAGCCCTCTAAAGCTAACGAGACTATAACTAAAGAAATAAGCAAAAAGATACTTGATGTATCTCAGGATACAAGTATTTTATAGGACAAAGAATTAGCTTTAAGGGCTGCAAAAAGCTTCAAATTTTCCATAGATGAAAATAAATTTAGGGGAAGTCCCTCCCTTGGCTACAATACATCTCGAACAAGTAAAATTTGAACTCGTCTTGCTTTGATTTAAGCTGTATTCATAATCTAATTTTTATCCTTACATTTCGTGGGCTTTTCATATGTACAACATTTTTTAGAATAAGGCTGAGTTTAAACATGACAGACTTAATACTCTTACTTGAGAGCTGGACGAAAAGCTTAAGAAAGTGGAAACTAAGAGAGATCAAGTGCATAAAGAAATGAACAAGGCTATTGCTGCTTTGGCTTCATCAAATGAGAAGATCCTCAATTTAGGCAGCAGTCTTCATCTAAAAGACAAAGAAATTGTTCGAGTGAAGAAAGAGGTGGAGGAAAAGGCTAGTGAAATTGCAGTGATTAGGAACCACCTCCTCGACATCCATAGTGAGTCCACCATTAGGGTAAGGCTCAAGTTGTTCAAGAATTTAAAGAGCATCAGGAGAAGGACTAGGATATAGATGCAGAAATTGCCAAGTTGACAAAATTTCTAGCCCGCAATGTTAATTCTGACATTAAGGAGATTGGAGTAGATGCAATAGCTCCAAAGTCTGTCGAAAATGAGGTTTTGGCAGCTAACAAAGAGACCGTTGAGGGTAGCCTAAGCTAGATGTAGCTTTTTTTTGAAAGTCTTGTAATGAACGGGCTTTGTAATGAACATCATTATTTTGTCCAATTTAATCAAATCAAGCCTTTTCTTTCTCATGATACCTATTGTATTGGATCCCCCCTTCAAAGTTTCATTCATTAATAATTAAACTTTGAACTCTTTTGGCTATCACCCTAATCAATCAAATTCTAATAGGACTCGGTAATTGCCAACATCAAACAATCATTACAAAAATTGTATCAAATTGGATCAAGACTAAGTATATCGTTTAATTCATTTGTCCTAATAAATGTAAAACATTAAGTTGGATGAATTTGATTCAAAAAATGATTAAGTCATGAAGATGGCAGAATCATGAGGATGGCAAATTGAATCAAACACTAGTTGAGTTAAATGAATCTAGTGTTGATTAAATTTGAAGGCCATGAAGATGGCAAGCCATAAGGGTGGTATGTCGAATCAAACACTGGATGAATTGATCGAATCTAGTGTTGATAAAATTTAAGGGCCATGAAGATAGCGGGCTATAAGAATGGCATGTCAAATCGAACACTGGATGAGTTGATAGAATCCTAAGTTGATAAACATTGAGAGCCATGAAGATGGGGAGCCATAAGGATGGCATGTCGAATCAAACACTAGATGAGTTGATCGAATCCAGTGTTGATAAAATTTGAGAGCCATGGAGATGGCAGGCCATAAGGATGGCATGTCGAATTGAACACTAGATGATTAAACGAAACCATATAGTAGTGGCTTCAATTTGGTGGAAGAAGTAGGCAAAGTAAGGCATGCAGTAGTGGAACATGTGTCGATCTGTGATAGGGTGTAAACATCAGACCTCTCCCCACGTCTCATCTCGTGGCTCTGCATGCGTCTTCTTATAACTGCCAAGTCCCATACATCGATTCTATCAAACTGACACTTAGCAAATTTCTAATGATGAAGAATATTTAGATTTACATGACAAAACAAGTAGAATCGTAATCAAAGCAAAACCATCGAATCAATCGATTCCTCAAATTAACTGAGCAATGTGCAAAGTGGTTTCTCATGTCAATCCATGCCGAATCAAACACTCCTATTAGGCTCGACTTGATCTGATCGCAACCTGAATTCCTTATTCTGAGCCCTTACTGAACAATTTAAGCCTGACCAAATCGTACCCCAACATAAATTGCTATTTTACTCATAAACATCGATTTTTTAATATGTCCATGTTGAAATAAATTTTTCTAAATGTGCCTTTACTAAGATAAATGTAGGTGTCTCAATCACTTTTTTCTCATAATATTTTCTAATTAATTTTCTATCTAATTTGTCAATTTTTTTTTCCTTTTTTCAAATATGTCTTACGTCTTTATACACACAAATAGAGTAAATTACAATGTTCCACCATAAACTATTGTTTTTTTTTTGCATAATGCACCCTGAACTTTCAATCATAGCAAAATACACCTTGAATTTTAAAATTATTGACAATTGAGATCCAATAGCTAACAAACGTCAAAAAGCATGGACAATTTATACACGAGATTCGCATGTGAGTTTTCTTAAGAGTAAAGCTTGTCATTGTAAGTAAAAAAATTGAATCTCAATACATAAGAAAAGAATACCTAACAGAAATTAAAGGTAGCTCTTAGGCCTCAATTGTTAATGATTTCAAAGTTTAGGATACATAGTGCCAAAATTAAAAGTTCGGAGTGCATTATATTAAAAAAAAAAATAGTTGATGGTGCAATAGTGCAAATTACTCCACACAAACATACATATTCAAACAAACTATATACTTTGATTAAAATGTGTGTACACATATTCAAACAAAATACATATTTTTTATTGCTTTATTATTTATTAAAAAATGAATAAAATATGTTTTTGTAACGCCCCCTTTACAGACGTCACAGATGTCGTTACATTCGTTTCGTAATACTTTTATTTATAAGATAAACTATTTAATTAAAAGATAATTTGAAAACATAACCCAGGATCCATGCATTTTTTTTTATATACATATAAATATACATCAATATATTACTTATTTATAAACATTCTTAAAATAGTTTATCAAATACCAAATCAAACTGAATAAACTTTTTAAAAACATCTTTAAAATCTACATACACAGTTCGGCAGGCCGAACTCAACCGGCAGGCCGAAGGTCATCCATCGGCAGGTTGTCCGAGGCTTTACAAAACAGGATTTTAAAATTAATAAGATCGGCAGGCCGATATAGGGCATTCGGCAGGCTAATCCTTACATCTGCAATCCGACCAATAATGGTTGGCAGGCCGACCGACAGTTAAAAATTCATTTTTTAAAAAAAATCTCAATAATTTAAATCATGGAAGTCATATGATAAAACTATAAAATTAAAATGTCATAGTTTAAATCTTAAAAGTCTGTCAAATAAACATACTCTAAAAATTATAAACATAGTTCATAAATTTGAAAAGGGGAACTTCTTCCTTGGCCTTTTTTTGTTTGCAATCATTGTCCTTAGCTCACATGCTCGTCAGTGTCCTCCACCTAATCCATAACTCTCTTACCCTTATCTACAACATGATGTAAAACTTGATTAAGCTAATACTTAGTAAATACATTTGTAAATCTCATAACTTAAAAACATTTTATGAACATCATCATCATCATTATCATAATAGTGCACTAGGCACCATTTCATATGGAACATATCTTTCATTACATTGACCATATTAAAACTTTATTCATTTTATCTTAAGGGCCCAAGTGTTGCACCATAACATCATCATTATAGGTGCGCCGTTATGAGAGGAAAGGGGTAGTTAATCCCAAACCAAACATGACATCATATCATATCATAACATAACTTAATATATCATTGGGTGTGCAACACTTATTTACGTGATACATATATATATATTTATACTTTCATACTTTGAAAAACATTACCATCAAAACATTGATAAACTTTCATACGTTAAAAACTTCATAATAATACTTTATGTAAAATTATCATAAGAAATCATCATAAAACCATCATGAATATACATTTCAAACTTTTCATAAACTCATCATATTGCAGGTAAGAATGTATTTACCTTTTTAGCTTACTTAACCTTAACCTTAATCGGAGGTGACGTCACCGCGGTCTCGATGTGCTCTTTCCTTAGGGTGTTCATGCCATACATTCATTTAAAGATACATAAAATTTATATTAATTTTCATGAGTGGCAGAGAGGAGAAAGTTCATAATTTTTCATAGAAAAATCCAATTAACTTGAAATTTGGAGGAACATAACGTAACACATGCATGAATAATATATTAAAATTTTAGAACAAACGAAAATTCCTAGAAAAAGTTACATCAGTCAAATTTCAAAGAAAATTCTGAAAAAAATTGAACTCTTACCTCAAAACGATTTTCCTCAATCTTCCTTTGAAATTAACGCCAAAGAAATTTCAATACTTTATTCAAATAATAATAGAGGAAATTGAGAGGGAGAAGAAAAAGGAAAAACATGAAGAAGAGAGAGAGAGAGAGAGAAAACGTGAGAGAGAAAGAGAGAAAACAAGAGTGTTTACGTGAAAGATGAGAATGACGTGCAAAAAGAGGCTTATCCCTTTTTTTTAACAAAATTTCTGACTAATTGGAGGCAATTTGAGTGGAGAATGGATAGGATTTGGGGAAGTCAAATATTTTGTCTCACTTACCATATTTCACCACTTAAAAATGAAAACCATAATAAATTAAATCCAATCAATCAAAAGTCAAATGTTTCATTACCCAAAATAAAAACAATTAAGCCAAAAATGTGCCAATCAATTAGCAATCATGACAATCATATCCCATCATCATCGTCACAAATTTTTAGGAGATTTCTACTGACTACTCGTTAGTTGTTTTAGGCCTGTCGAAGGTTTGAGGTCCAACCTGCCGATTATATTCATCGACCTACCGTTCTGTGAGAGTCATTACGGCCTACCGATCTGCCTTGACATACTAAAATTTCATCAAAGCATTTAAATTATCACAAAATCATTATTAAACATACAACATTAACAACATGAACACTTTGAGCATATTGATTCCACATGACTTTTTCTTGTCATAACACTTAAAATAAATGGTTAGTGCCATACCATAATATCAAATCTCAATACACATATCAATTAAGAAATTACTTAACGTCGTTACTCTTTTAACATATTTCGTTACATGAAAATCGACAGGTGTTACAGTTTTAATCCCTCTTAAACTACAAGGTACATAGATCATAAGAATCAATTAATCAAAGTACAACAATATGCAACTTTATCTAATTGAATTAGTAACTACTATGTATTTTTTAAGAAGTGTTCACAAAAAATGTAATTAGAAAATACTCTAATGTAAGCATTCATTTCTTTTTTTTTTTTTAATGAAGCAATCTAATTGTTATCCAACTATCTACAACATGAAGTTATTATTAGTACTTACACATGACAATTCAACATTTCAATGGCATATTATATAAAGCAAAAAAAATGGAGAAAAAGTGAGAACCTAATTATGCCCTTGAACTAGCACCTAATTTCTCAAAAACACACAAATGAAGGCAAACGAAACTTGAAGTAGATCTATCTGTGTTAATAGAAAACTCATGAAAACTAAGAACGTCATTGCCATTTGTATCGCCTTCTTCATCAAATGCAACAACTCCCTATAAGTCAAGGGCTAGCCCATCTTGGCCATAGATCTAGCGAGCTCCGCCGCATGTGTTGTTGATGTAAATATTACACAACGAAGCACAAAACAACATCAACTTCTTCCGCTTTGAAAACTAATGAAATTATGGAATCTAATCTTTGAACAAATGTCGTCTCCAAAGAATACATTCAACAAAATAAAACAAATAAAGACTTCTCATTCGTCTAGTGCGCAGGTTCAAATTGGTGTGGTTTAGAACTTTATGGTTTGAATTGTAAGTTTTAAACTTTAAAGTTTAAACAGTAGTTTTGAAATAGTATTTAGAAAGTAAACGTTTAAAACGAGAATAAAACATCACATCAAGTTTAAAATGAGAACTGATATTTAAAAAACTATAATTTATAAAAGAAAAATGAGAATAAGAATTGTTTTTACTATAGAAAATAGTTCAAATCATGTGACCTGAGGGGGAGAAGGGCAAAGTTTGGAGTTTGGTGGTTTTAGTTAGTTTAAAACTACCTCATGGTTTGAACCGACCTTGGTAATTATTCTATCAAACGTCAATTTAAACCATCCCTATGGTTTGAATCACTCTAAACTTATACACCAAACACCCTGTACATAATTAAGTTATACAAGGATTCATTTACTGGGTTATATTTTTTAAACAATTATTTACATTTTATATCATTTTTTAATCTGTCTAAGTATGGCTACTTTTACGGTTTTGGTTTAAGGATGTTGTTAGGGTATAATTTGGTCAGACCTAAATCATTAAGCAAGGGCCCAATGTGGGAGGTTTGAGTTACAATGAGAACAAGGCAAGCCCAAGGGGAGTGTTCGATTTAGGCCAAACTATTGCTATTAGGATTGCCAGCCCATTCGTTCAAATAATAGCATTGATTGGTTTGACATTTTCGATTTGATTAGGGTTTTAACTCATTTTGTTTGGAAGGGATCCATATAGTGTATATTACCACGGATATGCTAAGTATTGGTTCACTAAAGTCGACATTGTAAGTTCAACAAGTACCAGAAATTGCCCACTAAGCCACAAAGGAGAACGTAGGATAAAGTCCAGATTGTGTGCCTTATCAAAAACTGACACGTGTCGCACTACCATAAGCACAACCACATCCAATCCTTCTATTAAGTTCAAGCCCATGATCTCTCAAAGACCTTCCATAAATAGAGGGTGAAGTTTACATTTCAAGATGTACGAATTCTTATATACTAGAACTTTGTAGAAATAGTTCCAAACACTCCACCTTAACCAAAATTCTTCATTTTGCAATCCTTGCAATTGTATCTTGTACTTATTTCATCACATAATGAAAAACAAAAGACATAGCTCTTATTAAAAAGTAAGCCCCTCTAAATCCAGTGTTTGGTATCTTTATTTTGACAACATTTTCATATTGTTTAAAGCTTTTGATATGTTTCTCTTTTAATTATTATGCTAACCAAGTTTGTTAAGTTTACTATCATATAGCTATGATTTAAAAGCCCAAATTCTCATATAATAAACATTTAATCCTGTTTTAACCTCTTTATATTTAATTATAGATCCAACATCTATAAATACCCTTCTTTTAGTCATAGCCATTCAATCATCATCCAACAATTGCAATTGATGTCCAAACCAAATTAAAGGCCATTCCTATATATATATATATATATATATATATATATATATATATATGGCACTCTGCTCCTATTAAATAACTTACCCCATGTTTGGCTAAATAATGAAAACCATAGTTCACACCACAAACTCAGTTATAAACAGTATAAAACTCTCACATATTACAGTAACAATAAAAAAAATTGCTACAGTATAAAACTCTTACATGCTACAATAGAAATAATTCTAACCATTGATTCCTACCACCATTTCAAACATCCTCTTAATAATGGATTGACGTGTTTGTAATGCCTGTTCTCTTCAGGATTGTCTATCCCCTGCATTTGTTTCTTGGTGCGCAGTTAGACTTTTAGACTTTTATGCACAAATGTTAATAGTACACGGTTTTGCAACTTGTGGCTCCTTCACGTCATTTTCTACTTGGGGTTTTCGTTTATGTTTTCACTTGCATCAAACACGGATAATGTTTTTGCAGCAGGAAAAATATTTTCGTACAAGCACACAAGTGCATCACTATCCAAATACTTCCCATCATCTCCATACGATTAAAAATTCAATATTGATATTAACCAAAAAATATATATAATAACTAATTATTTTCACATTACAACGTAAAGATTATTACTATAAAGGTGTTAAAACTTCAATTCTAACCTAACAACTACAACTGTAAATATTGTAAGACTCTTAACAGCTACAATAAAAAACAAAAAGTTACTACAATATAAAACTCTCACATGCTACAGTTCTTAAGCTTAAAACATTAATTACAACTAAAATTGTATACCAAAGCTATATAAAAGTCTTTCATCAACGAAAGGCTCCAACAAGAAACGGTATGAACAACTTTATATTCCACCTTATGACTTCTATAATCCCACCTTAAGCTTCTAGAATCCCCCACTAACCGACCAATGACAAAAATTCACTTGGTTGGATTTGAATGGTAGCCACGTTGGTTTGAATGTTGATGACAACATTGATAACGTTTTAAACTCTTTTTCAACTCACTTATCAAGTGTTATCACACCCTTCTTAAGTGCATTTTCATGATCCTCCCAGAGACACATGCATACATTATATATACACTCATACTTCTCTCACGGTAAATTCCAATTTCCAGGTTGCTAACTGACAGGAATGACGAGCACGCGATCCTGATAGTAGGATTAGGATCATAATAGACATAAGGAGTAACAAATTAACAAGGGATATTTATTATTCTATTTTATATTAATTCAAAAGTATACCTATTTTTATCGCATTTTAGAATTACACAAATTTATATCTTATTTTAATTACTAATCAAATTTAACCTTTAAATAAGCAAATTCTCTTTAAATAAGAGAGGAAAAATTACAACATTCAAAAAAAAAAAAAAAAAAAACCATTTTCAAAGCATTTTATACATTTTTAAGTAAAAAAACTTATGTAATTTTTTTAAAAATTTTTTAAGTTTTCGTATTTTTCAATTTGAAAATGTTTTGGAGAATTTATTATTTCAAAATTAAAATTGATCTAAAAAAAGGTATAAAATTGTATATCAAATATAATCTAAAAACATAGATAAAAAACATAAAACAAAAGAAATAAAAAGAAAAATAGCCCAATTAACAAGTATTGGGCTGATCGTATTGTTGAAAATTCATGGTTTTGTTAAAGCCCAAAAAAAAATCCCCCATCCTATCGATAATTACTTACATTTTTTACAAAAGAAAATTTCTTGCCCTCAGCTCCCAGGCCTATGGCTGAAGATTGTCGGATTTTCCTGAACAATGAAGCTTCATTGAAAGCCAATCACGCCCTTGAGGTCAACAAGGACCACCACTACCACCAAGAGCAGCAACTTCCACAAATCATCATCATCATCATCGTCATCATCAAGATCATCAACACAAGCAACAGCACCACCACCACCACCAACACCACAAACCGGCAACACCGCCACCCCACAACCACAACCACCGCCACTAGAGTGGACGAGCTGGGTATATCATGATGGAGGTGGTGGCAAAAGCGTGAAAGTGGACCAAGAGACGGAGGCTTAAAAATGTAGCTCAAAGCCCTACTCAAATTCAATGATTTCAAATCATTGGGCAAGAATGAAATAGCACTTTTCTCTAACATTTTTCGGCAGAAGTTGACAAAAATTTTTAAAAAAGAGGCTATTATTTTGTAGACTAAATTAAAAATAATAATAAATCACATGATATAACGGTATATTTAACATTCATTGTCATTTGAAATGCCCTCAGACCTCATAGCTAAATCTGGTCACTAGCAGTATAACCTTCGAATTTTCACAAAGAACCTCCTTACATCTTCAACTGGCTCTGAGAGGGAGAGCGAGAAAAGATGAACAAAAAGAAAGAAACAAAGAAAGTCATGATGACGACGACAACAACAACAACAGCAGTGGAGTAGCAAAATATGTAAAGCACGGCTCAGGATGAAAAAACCAGAGACAGATTCAAACAAAGTATATTTTTCCATCACAGGGCAAATGCGGCGGAAGAGCACATATCTATATTACAAATGTAAAAGCTATGTGACACTTGAAATCACTAGCAAGTAAAGATGCCCAGGAATGTAGGCTAGAGAAAATTAATATATACATATATATATATATATATATATATTCCACATCTTAACTATAATTACATGAAGAAAAATTCCTATGAAAAAAAGATCAAGTGACTCCAAAAAAAATTATACAACAAATATTCTGTTATTGAAAAAGGTTTTTTTGACATTCCCAACGATAATTCCCTATGAGATTTACTAAATTAAAATAATTAAGAGAACAAAATATACATTCAAAAGTTACTCAACCAAACGAGTTGTTTAACGTTCGACGTCGAAAAATAACATGTAATAACAGTAAAATTTACATTTGAATTTCTTTTGGAAAGCCCTCAGATCTCATAACTAAATCTGGTCCCTAGCAGTTGAACCAAAGAATTTTCATTTAGAGCCTCTTTACATCTACCAGCCAGAAAAAGCAAAAGCCATTCCAAACGAGCCCCATAGTAAGACGGATAAAAACATGAGAAAATTACATGTTATGTTGCACTTTTGCGGAGAGAGAGAGAGAGTGTATGTTGAGAGAGAGAGATAGAGAGAGAGGGGGGGAAGTATAGAGCGAAAAAATGTAAAGCACGGCTCATAATGAAAAACCATGGTAACTGCTTCTAACAATGTATGTTCCATCGCAGGGCTAATGCAATAAAAAGAAAAGCAAAACTTAGAAGAAATACATGAAAAACTACTATTGCACAAATTAATAAACACATTCAAAAGAAAAGTGCAAAACATAATTGTAGTAGTTCCAGACTAATCCATAATCATTCCACATGGAATAGTTTAAAACTAATTATATGACCCAAGTGATTCTAGTCCTATGGATAATGACTTTGAATTATATAAAGAAAATTTCTTGCCCTCAGAATCACAAAGCCACCATTGCTGAAGATTTTTCATGGACATTTAAGCTTCATTGAAAGCCAATCACATCCTTCAGGCCAACAAAGACTGCCACTACCGCTAATTTTACGACCAACGGTAGCAGCAGCGGCAGCATGACTACCACATAAAAAAAGTTTACTTTTTTATACTTTGTATTTTAAATTTATTCCAACGATATAATTTTAGTTTTTAATATCATCAAATTTATACATTTAGATTAAATTTAATATATAAATTTATACTTTTGTTTAATTAATTTTTAACTTTGACCTAAAAAATTACTAAAATACTCTCAAATTAAAAATAAAACAATTTTAAAAATTTTAAAAATTTTAAAAAACTTTATATTAAAACTTTTACCTTTAAAAATATATAAAATACCTTCAAAAATAAGTTTTTTAAGTGTTTTTATTTTTTTTCTTATTTTTTAAAGTTTTTAGTTTTTTTATATTTTACTTAAAGATAATTTGATCATTTTAAAGGTCAAAATTAACTATTGACTGGAGTAAAATATAAATTTATGTATTAAATCTAATATGAAGATATTCATTCGATGAAATCAAAAACCAAACGTATAGTTTTTAAATGAACCTAAAACAGAGGTATAGAAAGATAAATAACCCTAAAATAATAATAATAACAACAACATGAGCGGCACAGTGGCAGTGGATAAAGAGATGGAAGCTTAAAAATGATGCTCAAAGCACAAATCATTTCTATTATTTCCCATCATTGGGCAAGAGTTACTTGAAATATTCATGCTTTATCATGAAGTAAATAAAATAGAAAAAGTCAATCAGATTCACTAAATTAAAAGATACTAAAATATTAATAAAATAATAATAAAACCTAAAACTTTTAGATTCAACAACATCAACTACATTCAAAAGAGTGGATGCAAACCTACAAAGACCATCTAATCAGAAAATCACAAGTTATTAAAAAAAAAAAAAAAAAAAAGACAAAGGAAGCCAAGGATCAAAGTTAGTACTAAAAGCAACAAATGACAGTTAAAAAAGTATACTTAACATTCGAATGTCATCTTAAAAGCCCTCAGATCTCATACAGAAGTAGAATTTTCATTAAGAGCCTCTATACATCTTCTACGACCTAGATATATATATATATATATATGTATGTATATATATATAGAGAGAGAGAGAGACAGAGAGAGAGAGATGATGATAAGGGAGCAAAAAATGTAAAGCACGGCTCATGATGAAAAAACCACGGTAACTACTTCCAACACAGTATATGTTTTCATCACAGGGCAAATTCAAAAAAAACATATCTCTCTAACTTCAAGAACTACGTCTGAAACTAAGCAAAAAGTTAAACAAAATATTACTTGAAAAAAAAAGTAATAGAAGTAAAATTCAAAGCAGAAAGGAAAAAAGTAATTAAAGTAGCTCCACATAAATTAAATGAAAAATCTAGGTAGCTTTCATTCAGATATCAAGACACCAAAAAAAAAATTTCACTCAAAAAAAAAACTGCGGTATAAGCAAATGAGTGCAAATATTTAATGAAGAAAAGCAAAATAAATATGTTGGGCTCCGATAAAGCTTTCTGGAATGCATTTCCGTCAACAAGCACAATTAACAAACTGCTCAAAGCCCAGTGAATGTAACATCATAGCCCAAAAAAACTGTATATTGCACTCTTCTCTCCCTGAATTTATTTTTTTTCACTCTCAAAACACTCCTACACCCTAAAATAATGAGAAACTACGAGAAACAAAACCCATAAAAAAATTTTCAAGGAAAGAGCTAAATGAAACAGAAACAAAGGCTTACACAACAAGCCTTTCTCCAATGCAAATGCTAACATCAATATTATATTTCTATCAAAGAGTGTAAAAATAACATGTTTGATGTGTTATTTTATTTTATACTCTAATACATAATGCTATTTAAAACTATATTTGTCTTTTATCAGAATTATTTAATATTAAAAATTATAAAAGTAAACTTCTAATATTGAATAATTAAAAAGTAAAAATATTGTAATTATTAAAGCAAAAAAATTAATCTCTCATCCAATAAGAAATAAATACTAAATTTACTATATGCTAATCTTTGGACAAATTTACTACAAAATATAATTCAGCAAATTTAACATTAAAGTTAGCATTATATTAGATAGCTTTTGTTACAATCAAAGGCAAAATTTGTCATTGCTATATCAATTTAACATTGTATTAGGATGCTCTAAGATGGATACAAGTAGAACTAAAGAAAATAGAAGTGAATAGCCCTCAAAAAATAACATGTAAGAAATGAGACTCAATATATAAAATACTAGTGAGAAGTGAGAACAAATTAAACATGCTAAAATTCCTCAACCAAAAGAGTATTTAACATTCGAATGTCAAAAAATAACATGTAATAACAGTAAACTTAATATTCGAACTTCACGTATACTGTGAACGTTCAAATTCCATTATATTTCAAAAAAAAAAAAAAAATCGAATTTCATTCCTAAAGCCCTCATATCTCATACCTAAATCAGGTCACTAGCAGTACAACCAAAGAATTTCATTCAGAGCCTCTTTAAATCTTCTCCCAAAAAAAAGAAGTTAATTGCACAAATAATCCCCAACCAAAAAATAAGAGCAAAAACCATTCGAAACAAGCCCATAGATATAAATACATATATGAATATATATATATATATGTATATATATATATATATATAGAGAGAGAGAGAGAGAGAGG
>CAMOHE010025608.1:0-32062 GCA_946598075.1 Artocarpus hirsutus | reverse complement strand
GGGGGGGGCGCGCAAAAAATGTGAAACTCGGCTCATGATGAAAAACCAAGGTAACTGCTTACAACAGAGTATTTGTCCCATCACAGGGCAAACGCAGTAAAATGTAAAGCAAAACTTTAAAGAATTACATGTAAAACTCAGCAGAAGTGAAAGCAGAATATTCAGTTGAAATCCTATAACAGATAAATAAACACATTCAGAGCAAAATTGCAAACAATATTGGACTGGTTGCAGCTAGTCAAAAATCATTTCTAATAACTACGCAACATATAATATTAATTAAAATGAGCATCACGTCAAATAAATAATCAGCTATTCAGCTTGACAACGGCAATTCAGTGAATTTTTATCTAATTTTGTTATTTGTTATTTACTCTCAACGATAAGCAATAGTTTACGACTAAATATACGACGCAAGTGATTTCTTAGTCCTATGGATACAACTAAATATACAACCCAAGTGGTTTCTAATCCTATAGATGATGACTTTGCATTATATAAAGAATTTCTTGCCCTAAGATCACAGAGCCAACATAGCTGAAGATTTTTCACAAACATTAAAGCTACATTGAAAGCCAATCACACCCTAAAGATCATCATCGTTACCACTACATAATAATAATAATAATAATAATAATAATAATTCTCGTGGGAAACAGGGAAACAAAAAAAAACACCTACTAACGGTAATCTGCATTTGAGACATCAGATCTACATGAAAAAAAAAAAAAAAAAGGAAGAGATTCCAGCAGATCTAATGTTTCAAAACATAGACCAATGGTGGAGGTTGAAAATAATGACAAAACCCACAACAACAACGACGTCGATGAGGAGTGGCTTAGGGGTAGTCGATGACAAGATGGAGGCTTGAAAATGGAGCTCAAAGCACTGCTAATTTCAATGAATTCCCATCAATGGGCAAGAGTGCAATATCATTTTTTTTTCTCTCTCTCTCAATGCTTTGAGGCAGATATTAATTGACAAAGCTTACATTTTTTTTACTTCACAGTTCGAATTACAACAAACGAGTCACTTGTTAAGACATTAACCAACAATCAATTACACTCGTTGGCTAACAATCTTCTCAGGTATGAGGGCCCATGAAGTACATAGATGAATAAACACTGCAAATGCCCAAATAGTCAAACAGATTCGCTAGATTAAAAGGCTATAAACAACAAACTATTAGATACTAAAACATTGATAAAATAATGATAATAAAATTGCAAACTCGTTAGCTTGAACAAATTACTCGTTCAAAAGAGTGGATGCAAACCTACAATCATCATCTAATTAGAAAATCACAAGTTACGAAAAAAAAAAAAAAAAGAGAAAACAAAACAAGAAAACCAGGGTCAAATTTAGTACTAAAAGACACAAATGACAGTTAAAATAATATATTTAACGTTCAAAAGCCCTCAGATCTCATAGCTAAGCATGGTCACTAGCAGTACAAACGTAGAATTTTCATTAAGAGCCTCTTTACATCTTCTACCACCTAAAGATAGGTTAGAGATAGAGAAAGAGAAGGGAAAAAAAGAAAAAGAAAGAGAGTCATGAAGATGATGATGATGATGATGATGATAAAGGAAAAGGAGCAAAAAATGTAAAGCATGGCTCATGATGAAAAAACCACGGTAACTGCTTCGAACAATGTATATTTTTCCATCACAGGGCAAATGCAACAAAGCATACCACTCTAACTTTAAAGAACTACATAAGAAGAAATGTAAACCAAAAAATTAGTTGAAAAAATACTATAGCACAAATCAATATATAAATTCAAAGCAGAAAAATCAAATGAAAAATATATGAATCTAACAAGCATTCATTCAGATACAGAGACACCAAAACTAAAATGTTAGTTGAACAGAAGAAAAAAAACAAAAGCCTGAGCAAATGAATACAAAAAATTAAAGAGAAAAAGCAAAATAAAATCATATTGGGTTCTGATAAAGCTTTCTAGGCTGCATTTCCATCAATAAACACAGTTAACAAACTGCTCAGAGCCCAGTGCATGTGTCATCAGATGCCCAAAATAAAATAAGGCGCATATTGCGTTTTACTCCCCCTGAATCTTTGTTTCACACACAAACTCATGAAAACAGGAGGAAAAAAAAAAAAAGCCCTCAGATCTCATAGCTTTTAGAAGACTCATCCACGGTTTAAAGAGCAAAATGGGAGTTCTCCAAAAAAGCCCCCCAAACACAACCACTGCCTTACCACCTCAATATGTATGTATATATATATATAAATCTCTGTGTGTGTGCTTGTAAGAGAAGAAGAAGAAGAAGAAGAAGAAGAAGAAGAAGAAGAGGTGGTGGCAGTAGAGTGTAAAAGGGCTCGTGAAGTACAAGAACCACTTAACCAAACCGCTCGTTCCAATTTGGGATTTTTCCATCACTGGGCAAAAAGCCATTATATCACCAAAAAAAAAAAGTAACAAAGTAAAATAAGCACGAGAAAATCAATCTCAGAAGAGAAGATGTCGAAAAAAAAAAAAAATCAGAGAAATACCGAGCTCTGGAACAAATGGGGGTTTACAGAGATTCTGAAGGTGCAGGCAATGGAAAGGTTAACGCTAGGTTTGAGACGTACAGAGTAATCTATTTATAGAAGATTGAAATGACCAGAATACCCTCAATATACGGGCAGTCTTGACAAGCTGGAGTGTGGTGATTCCGACCAGGCCTCGGGTAATAATTAGGAGGGAAATGATAGACTCCGTTTCATAAATAGATACAAATTAGTATTTGACTTAAGTGGTGTGATTTAAATTAAGATTTAAATTAATAATTTAAATTGTTATTGAAATTAATATTTAGATATGTATTTAAGTTTTAATTTGAATATAAAATAAAATTAAAATTTATGTTTGAAGAAGTTGTGAAAATAGTTTGTGATTTATTAACAAATCTAATAAAATTTTAATGTTAATCATTGCAAAAAAAAAATACAATATAGATCTTAATTTATTCTTCTCTTCACTAGAAACACAATAAAAAAAGAATCATCTCAATCGGATATTAAATGAAGAAGTTATGATTTTTTTCTTAAATATAGGAAAGAGTTTCAGATTTTACTGTATCAAAGATATCCGAGTATCAAGAGTTTAAAGGGTTAAAACTCTGAAAACTTGGATTCAAAATACTCATGTGATTCAGATTTTAAGAAAAACAAACACCCATCTAAAGAATTACTAATCTTTGATAATTGCCTTTTTTTATATTCAAAGGTTAAAAAAATTGTCTATCTTCTATGGGCATGTTTGTTTGGATAGCTTTTAGAACTCTTTGAATTTAAATTTAGATTCGAGTATTAAGGATCTGATTGTTTTATACATTCTTTAGAGTTAATGGACTCAAATTTATATTTGAATATCAAGAATCCTTTAAATACGTGTTTTTTTCCTCTAAATCCAAATCAAATGAGTATCAAGAATCCAAGTTTTCAAAATTTTGACTCCCTCCTAAACTTTTGATACTCGGATAAATCCACTACAGTAAAAACTAAAATTCTTTCTCCTATATTTGAGGGAAAAAAATCATAACTTCTTTATTTGTCATCTAATTAAGATGATTCTTTTTTTTATTATTATGTTCCTAGTGAGGAGAGGAATAAATTAAAATCCATATTGCATTTTTTTTATCATTAACATTAAGATTTTATTAGATTTATTGATAAATCAAAAACTATTTTCACTACCTCTCCAAACACAAATTTCAATTTTATTCCATACTCAAATTAAAACTTAAATGCACATCAAAACATCAATTTAGATAACAATTCAAATCACTAACGCAAATCCTAATTCAAATCACACTAACTCAAATCAAATCACTAATTTGAATCTATTTACCAAACAGACCCTAATAAATAGTAGGCCAAAATTAGTTTTATAGGGTGTTTGGCAAGTCGGTTCAGACTACTTTCTTAATTATGAACATTGTAAAGCTTTTACATGCTACAATAACAAGAAAATATTGCTACATTGTAAAGCTCTCACATACTGGAATAAAAATAATTCTAACCACCGGTTCTAACCACCCTACCAAACACCTATTAAATTTTTTCTTTCCAATTTTACCCTTACTTTGCTATGTTTTTCTTTTTCTTTTCTTTCCCACATATTATTTCTCTCTCCACCTCTTTCTCTATCTCTCTACCTTCTTCGCTTGGATTTGTGTTTTGATGTCTGAGGTGAAGAGAAAATGTTGAGCATAATAAATCCATGATTTACATGATTTTACAAATAAGGTTTGATCATCAAAATGCATGCAATTCATATTGGTATCTGTTTTGGCTTTATTTTTCATCATCTAAACAAAATTTGAAATTTTGATGAATTATTGATGGAAATGGATGAAGAACTCATAAAAATGATGTTATTTGATTCATATGATGTTTTTCAATCTTTATTTCATGTTTGGAATGCATAGAAATTGATTTGGGTCGATTTGGGTTTGAATTGAACTCGAAACTCGCAAAACAAAGATAAAATCAAGTTATTGATAAAACGTGAAGTGGCTGACTGGATTGTGTGTACCCTAGTCAACCGCCCCTCTGAAAATAGTTGATTTTGCAATACAAGCCTCACACATAAGCACTTTTCATTGGTATGGTTTTTACATGTTTTCTTAACTTGGAATGCCCGAAAATGTATTTCTAAACATGTTTAAGTGTTGTGAACTAAGAGCTATGGACTTGATAAGTATTTTTAAGTTTTAAACACAATGTTTGGTACTGGCACACAAAGGAATCATGAATTATATACAATGTGAGTTTTGGTTAGTTTTATTCTAGGTTTGTGATAGTAATGAGATAAATGTTTTGTCAAGGTTAGTCACTACTTTATAGAGTTCACGTGTTATGTAACTATTTAGAATTGCAAGGAATGTTATGTAAAGTTAATTGCCAAAAAGGTAGGATTTTTATATCCTCTCCTTTTTAGCTATGATTTAAAGATTATTAGCCTGAACTTACATGCTTAACATGTTTTCTTTTAAGAATGGATTTATAAATTATTTTCAAATATTTTGAAAATATGATCTCGTTATTTGGACTTGAAAATATATTCTTAAGATGTTTAAAGAATTGATTATTTAATTATTTTATTTTCAAAAGTTTTGAAAATATGATTGCAAAGGATATTTTGGTAGAGAAAATCTCAATATCTCGAGACGAGATTTTCCCTAAGTGAGTAAATGTTTGAAATCATTTTCAAATGCAAATTAGCACGAGATTATCCAATGAGTTGTGTTTTTAAATGTATGGTGCCTTTTGAGATTAGGTCGTGCAAAGGGCGACCTAAAGGGCAAGTTTCAAAAACCCATATGGGCTACTTTGGTGGTGATTCCTGGCCTTGTAAAGAGTAATTTTGTATTATGCTTTTCAATAAATCATATGATATGGTATGTAAGCCTTGCTAAATTTTTATTTTTAAATAAACTTCCTACGTTCCAATCTTTTATGTTTATTATAAAAATAAGTTTAAATGACTATGATTTCTCGATAAATCATATGATGCAAGTCAATAAACATGTTATACACAGTTTATTTAAGTATTTTTCCAAGTTTGAATTATCATTTTAATGTTGCTTTCAAAGCTAATCTTATTGAGCCTTTCACTCATTTTATTCCTGTTTTCATGTTTTAATTTATTTAAACCTGTCACAACCTGCCTTATTTTAGGCCGTGCTTTAACACTTTTCTTACTTACGTATTTATGAAAATCTTGGAATATTTTTCTTTTTTGAAATAACAATAATAGTTCACACATACATACACAAACTTCTTTTTGTAATTATGCATACATAACGAACTTACTTTTTATAACATCATACACTTAACATATCTAAAAAAAGTTTTGTCTTACTTAACCATACTATATCTTTTTATACAACAAGTTCTAAGATAACTTAATATACATAGCAAACAGAAATATAACTGTGGTAGTATCCATACCCTGATCTACATATTGCTCATATTCCACCACCAGCTCACTAGTACAATCATTCTGACCTCTTAGTGGAAATTCCTATAGTATTAAATAACTATGTGAGCTTATACTCAGTAAGTCCAAACATAGCCCACATGCATCATATACTACTATGCATGATCCATTTATGCTTTCTTATAAATATTCTTTATTCTTGTCATATCTTATCTTTAACTAAGGCCCAAGTGTTCGTACCATATGCATACATAGGTCTTCGTAATACCAAGGCCATAACATAACTTTAACTTTAAACTCCCCTTTGCGTTGGGAGCTAGTATGACACTTTCCTTTTCTTCTGGTGATTCATTTACCAGTCTAGTTATTTTGGTTATCATACCATGTAGTCAAAATACTGACATACTATTCATGCTTCTGTTAAGTCTTTTGAAGAGGTCTTGTCATCAATCGCATTGTTGCAAAACTTTGCTCTACGACTGAGCGTATCAGCTACTCAGTTAGCTTTTTTGGGATGATATAAGATTTTACAGTCGTAATTCTTGACTAGTTCGAGCCATCTTCGTTGTCTCATATTGAGTTCCTTTTGTGTTAAAATGTACTCTAGACTTTGATGGTCGGTATAAATCTCACATTTACCTCCGTACAAGTAGTGGCGCTAGATCTTCAATGCGAACACTACTGTTGCTAATTCCAAGTCATACGTTGGGTAATTCCTTTCATGATCCTTCAGTTGCCAAGATGCATCACGATCACCTTTTCATTTTGCTTTCGTACAACCCCCAAGCCTATTTTTGATGCATCGTTGTAGATTACAAAATTTCCTAGGTTAGGATCGGGTATGGTTAGTACTGGTGCACTTGTGAGTCATCTCTTTAATTCCTAAAAATTCTTTTCACACTTTTTAGTCCATTCATATTTCGCTGCCTTTGGTGTAAGGGCTATGAGCAATGCTGTGAGTCTAGAGAATCATTCCACAAAATGTCGATAATAGCAAGCTAGATTAAGAAAACTCCTGATCTTGGTAACACTTTTCAATGTAGGCCACTTATTTACCGCTTCTAATTTAGAAGGATCAATAAAAACTCCATCTCCTGAGCCCAAATGTCCTAAGAAATGAACTTTTTCCAGCCAAACTTCACATTTTGAGAACTTGGCATGCAATTGATGCTTCCTCAACAATTGCAGTGCAAGCCTTAAATGTTCCTCATGTTCTTCTAGTATTCTTGAATAACATAGGATATCATCGATGAAAATGATTACTAATTTATCGAGGTAGTTTTTGAAAATCTGATTCATAAGGTCCATAAAGGTTGCAGGGACACTAGTTAGCCCAAATGGCATAACGCAGAACTAGTAATGCCTATAACGCGTTTGAAATGCCGTCTTTGGCACATCCTCTTCCTTAACTCAGAGCTGGTGATATCTAAAGCGTAGATTAATCTTTGAAAATACTGCCACTCCTTTTGGCTGATCAAATAAGTCATCGATTCTTGGAAGTGGATACTTGTTCTTAATCGTGACTTTGTTCAGTTCCCAATAGTCAATGCATATCCGTAAAGTTCCATCTTTCTTCCTAACAATTAGGATAGGTGCTCCTAATAGAGAATGGCTCAGTCGAATAAACCCTTTGTCCAACAATTCTTGCAACTGCACCTGAAGTTCCTTAAGTTCTCTTGGAGCCATGCGATATGGCGCCCTCAAAATTAGAGCTGTACCAAGCACCAACTCAATCTCAAATGAAATTTCTCATTTCGACGGTAACCCAAGCAGTTCATCCGGAAACACGTCGACGAACTCTGTCACTACATAGACATTCTCTGATCCTAACTGAGCTTCTTAGTCTTTATTTACTAAATTCACCAGATAGTCCATGCATCCATTATCCAGTAGTTTCCTTGCTTTCAATGCATATATTAGCACTTTTGGAGCCTTAGGAATCTTCTCTGAATACATGAACTTTTCTCATCTGAGAGGCCAAATCATGACCTTGCGATGTTGGCAATTAATCTTACAAGCATATTTTCACAGGAAATCTATTCCCAAGATAACATCATAATCTTGAATATCAATTATTATTAAATCAATAAACAATTCCCTACCGTAGATGATAATTAGTATATAACGTAACCAATGATCAAAACTTAATACCTCCCATGAGGGAAGTGCAGTCCTAAAGGTCTATTCTATCCTATCTCCTTCAAATCCTATTCGTTTTGCAAATTTAAGTGATGCAAACAATTGTGTTGCTCCAGAATCAAATAAAACATAAGCATCAGTTTTGGCAATTAAGATCTGACCTGTTACCACTGTTGAGGCTCCAACTTCACTTTCTTTTTCAGTGTAGGTGTAAATCCATCCACTGGGTTCTGGAGCTTCCAATCAGCCTTGACTAATGCTTGGACTGCATGTAGCTAGGTTCCTTGAGGCCTCTGCTAATTCTAGCTTTTCTGATTCTAGGGATTAGAGAAGTAGTTCTTGGCATAGTGTCCTTCTTTGCCGTAGATATAACACTTGTTAGTGCTAGCTTTACACTCCCCTATGTGTCTTTTCCTGTACTGTACGTAGAGGGGTTCACTATTCCCTCCATCATTCATACTTTTCTATGATTGTCCCTTTTGGTTCCCTAGGTTGTTTGCATTCTACTTCCTCTTATTATTGTTATTACGGTTACGTCTGATCTAATTGCTCTGAGTCTGCCCCTAACTCAGGGTGCTTCCTTGTCCTTTTGCTTGTGACACTTGATTCTGTTTAGCCAAGGCCTTTTCTTCCCTCTGGGCTTTGAAGATCTTCACCCTTTCTTCCTTGTCATGGGAGATCTTGAACTTAGCTCTAATTGCCCGTTCAATGCAGTCTTCCACGTCCTTAGGGGCTTGTCTTCTATTGTCAACTATAAGAGCAATATCGATTCGGAACATCCTCATTAGCCTTTTTATTCTTCCTATTTAGTGGGCACCAGTTCAGGACAAAGATGTGCCAATTGATTAAATCTTCTCATTACATCAGTCATTGACAGATTACCCTATTGAAAGTTATTAAATTCCTCTTGCTGTGCTACCATAGTCTCCGCATTAAAATAAGCTCTTTCAAACTCCTCAATGAACTTAGACCAAGTCATCGTATCCATGTTTCTCCTGCGCTCAACAGATTCCCACCATCTCCTGGTGTCTTTGGTGAGGGAAAATGAGGTGCATAAAACCTTTTCACGATTGTTAAGTCCCATAAAATTTAGAACTCTCTCTATGCCAGTGAGCCAATTATCGACATCTAGCGGGACCATGGAACCATCAAATTCTAAGGCTTTCATTCATCGGAATCTCTCATAGAAATCAGTGGTAGATGCGACAAAAGCTATTGGAACTACTGACTATGCCTGTAGGGCCAGCAGTGCTAGTGGTGGAGAAGCCGCACGTGTTGGGGGTATATGGTTTTGTTGAGTCAGTTGCTCTCACAACACTTGCATCTTTTGCTCCTGAGCATGGAGCCTCTGCTGTAGCTCAACGATTAGAGTCGTCAAGTCTGGGTTTGCAGGTCCTCTAGATACTTCAGCCATTGTTTACTGTTTAAAGTCCTATCGTAAAATTATAATATTACGTTAACACATGTTATTAGCTTAATAAAATTATCAAAATTTTCTCAAGTCACATAAATTCACATAAATATAAACAATAACATAAACTCATTATTTCATTTCATTAACTTTTCCTTTACATCTTTCATTATCAAAACTTTTCATGTGTGGCTAACGTACATACTTAATAAACTTTTTTTTTTACATAAACTCTTATATCATTTTTGAGAGCAATCATCTTTTCCGGCTAACATGAACATTACTGCCGAGAAGGACGCCACTTCACCAGATTGAAGATAAGGTATATCTTCTTCTAGAATAAAATATACTACAACAATGTATGATCAAAGCTTGATGCTATGTTTAATATAACACATTGTTATTATCTTATAAAAAAATATTATATTGTCTGGATGATTCAGAGATAAGTATTGTGGCCGCTGCCTATATTTTTATATAAGTATGTGTGTGCTTTGGAATCGAATACTTAAAATTTACATAACACTCCTTTTATTATAACTTTTTGCAGAAAAAGTAAAAAAATAAAAATAAAAAGACAATGACAGACGATACAGTCTATACACACTACAATACAAATGAGAATTAAATGACTCGAACACCATATATACAATACAAATGAGAATTAAATGACTCGAACACCATATAAAACGAATTGTCACCGAATGTTTAAAGTATAACTATAGGCTACGCACTAAAAGCAACACGTTCCAACTACTTTGGAAGTCATCATGACTTTTCACGCCACCTCTCTGAGAGGTTAAATAAAATAAAACATAGAATGATGATACAAAGGCTAGTGGGATATAATTTTCAATAAGAAATAAAATCAAATAAATAAATAAACAATAGGGATTGAAAGAATCAACCAATCACATTATGTGATTTTTCAAATCAAATTTAACCTAATCCTAGCTTAGTTGAATAACTTTAAGAACCAACTATAATACAATCTTCTTACAATTTCTCAAGAAAAGCTCTACTAGGGTTTCCTGGAGAAGTTTTGTGAATTGCCGTATTGTCATGCAAGTTTGTTTTAGCCTAACAAAATGGATGAAGTTATTGGTTGATGCACTTTTTTGTCTTTCACAAAGGAAGAAGACAAGTCTTGTTCCAAAAAAATGTGACCGCAATGAAATTTTAAAAAATTTAAAAATCAAAGCCTTTTTCCAATTAACAAGTTAGACATACTATGCATATAAATTAATTAAGATTTTACGTACCTCTTAGAATTGAAACCGCACTTCTGACAAGAAAAACTTTGACAGAATTGATATTGAGAATTGCGTCTCAAAGAGCTTCAACCAACTAGTCTTCTTTGTTATTATCTTTTCCACAACTAGAATGCAAATGGGCACAAGTCTTTCAATTCTCCTCTTGGTAACGTCTCCTTCTAATCATAAGAGAAAACCAAGAGCTAAGGTTCGGGATGCTAAACAATAGCCCTATAGGAGTTTCAGACTTTCTCTCTCTAGAATATTTTTTGTAAATTTCTCTGGTGATTTAAATAATAATAGGAACAAGTATCATATTTATAGTGGCTCGTAGGAAGTCAATTATACTTAGATAAGACTTCTAAATTCGAAACAAGGTCAAAATCCGCATCAAAGTACGTAACAGGATTATGGCCAACCGGTCTGTCGGTCCTGATCACCAGCCTGCCAGTTGTACTATTTTGTGTAACTAAGTTACGCTCCACCGGCTGGTCGGACTTGGTCAGTCACCGATTGGTTTGCCCAGTTCTATAAGTTTCTATATCTTATTCCACATGAAAATCTTAGATAGAGCCCCAGTTTTAATTCAAATAACCTAATAGAGAAGTTATTTAATTTAAACATGACAATCCCATATCAAATAAAATATATATTCAAATAATTTAACATGTTTATCTTAAATTAATTCAGAAAATTAATTCAACCAGTAAATTAAGATGAATTATTATTGCTAATTGCTACGAATAAAGGCTGGTTTGATAAGATTGATTATGACTTTCAAGATTCCTACATGTGTAAAAGGATTCCCTTATGAAAAAAGTGAAAACATTGCCTTAAAATGCTAATAATTGCATGATTCTTTCTTTGTTCTTCTACGCTTGTTAGCTTTTATGATGAGTTTAACTTGCTTGCTCAGGATGCTGGTGTTGAATTTGATCCTCTAGGGGACTTGAACACCGAGTCAGAGAGAAAATTGGGCCAGCTAGTTCTAGAGAAGTAATTTACTAGTTACAAATTCATTCTACTTGCATTGTTAAATTAAGTTTGTCCATTTAAAAGGTTTTGTCATTGTAAATCTATGAACTGTATATTTTCACTTGACTTTAGGTAGGGCACTATGTTCTACATTCTTCACCCCTACCCTCTGGCTGTTAGGCCATATTATACAATGCCTTGCCGTGATAATCCTTCTTATAGCAACTCATTTGATGTCTGCATTCGAGGTAAGCAGGAAGTACTATTGGACAACTAATAAAAAATAATTTGTCATTAGTTATTAAAAATGATATTCTTGTTACCCTTAAAAAATGTTTCTATTTATTTTACTTTTTTTGAAGCTCTTTTATTTCTTGTTAAAGTAAAAAGCATATCACATGTATGTTAAATTTTTTTCTATTTTGGATATTGGTTCTTGAGGTATATTCCATACTAATAACTGGAAACGGGGATGTTGTTGTTGGAAGGGCCTTTCCATGCTTCATTTTATAAGTTTGTTTGTTTATGGTATTAAATTGTTCCCTTGATCAAGGCACGCATCTTGAGATAGATTACTATTGTTGAAACTTGAACGTAGGACTTGGATAGTCCTATTAAAGGATGGTATATGACCAGCACCTTACATGCAAAACAAGTTTTATAATTATTTTCTCATCTCACAATGCGAAAATGTGAATGTATGGTTTTACAGTGGTAGTATGCAATATAAAAAAGTATTTTTTTGATAACAAACAATTGGGTGTTTTAGTCAAATATATGAGTAGGGGGATGCAAGAAAATATCTTCTCAACTTTAAAGAGAGAGACATACGGAGATCTTATGGCGAGTAAAAGTGACTAATATGGATCTCTTTTTTTCTCAGGTGAGGAGATAATTTCGGGAGCCCAGCGTATTCATGCACCAGAGTTCTTGGAGGAACGCGCAAAAGCATGTGGCATTGATGTTAAGACGATATCAACGCATATAGATTCTTTCAGGTATTTTATTCTTCTTAATGCTCTCTTAGTTTAAAGCAACCATGAACCGCCCTTTTCCTGTGTGTTTTGACCAGGCTTTATAAGTTGCCTTCTAGAATGGGTTACAAGTTTTCTAATTTAGATTTTTAAGAGTGCAGTTCAGCGACTTTCAAGTCCAATTTACTATGTTATTAACCCGTATTCTGTTTGTATTTAAAGAAATGTAACCAGCTCAAAATCAAATTGGGAGGGATTTTTTTGCTCAAACTTTAGAAATGGTAGTTTCAAGCTATCAGAGTTTTTTTGTGTTGCAGATTTTTGTTTATGAATCTTATTGTTTGCTACTATAGGTACGGTGCGCCTGCACATGGTGGCTTTGGAGTAGGGCTGCAGCGAGTGTTGATGCTTTTCTGCGGTTTGAATAACATCCAGAAATCATCTTTGTTTCCTCGTGATCCTCTAAGGCTTGCCTCCTGATCTTGGACTCCAGAGGGAGATCACAATTTGGTTCCCTGAGATTTTTTGAGATGTTGTTGTCTTGCTTTAGAAGTAGTTTTTGCAAAACTACTTCCAAAATCAATAGTAACAGGAAAACATTGAGAATTAGAATTTCTTTCTCGTTGCTCATACTATCTCCCAAACTAATATTGTTGATCCAAACAATAATGCTGCACTACACTACTAGAAACTTGAGATTACACAATCTTTATTTAACAACATTTTTTCAAAACCCGTTGAGGTAAGGAGAGGTAAAAACGCGGAGAATACGCCTGAAAATACGAAAACCGTCATGTTAGTGTGCGGAACCTTTCACAACAGTGTTTAGTAAAAACCGTCGTGGTAGGTTAATTTGGGCTGGGGACTAAAAATTTTGAATAAGGAACCTTTCACGATGGTTTTTATAAAAACCGCCGTGAAAGGTTCTTTACAAATATGCGGACCTTTCATGATGATTTTTATAAAAATCGTCGTGAAATGTTCCGCATCTTGAAGTGTGCTTAAATTTGAACGGGGACTAAAAATTTCAAATATAGGACCTTTCACGACGGTTTTTATAAAAACCATCATGAAAGGTTCCGCATACTAAAAATTTTGAATATCAGGACCTTTCACGACAGTTTTTATAAAAACCGTTGTAAAAGTTTCTACATCTTGGTACATGCTTAAATTTGAGTGGGGGACTAAAAATTTCAAATATGCAGACCTTTCATGACGGTTTTTATGGGGGACTAAAAATTTTAAATATGCAGACATTTCATGACGGTTTTTATAAAAACCGTCGTGAAAGGTTCTACAATATTGGGACCTTTTAAGACGGTTTTTATAAAAACCGTCGTGAAAGTTTTCGTATCTTGGCACGTGCTTAAATTTGGGTGGGAGACTAAAAATTTCAAATATGCATACCTTTCATCATGAAAGGTTCTGTATACTAAAAATTTCGAATATCGGAACCTTTCATGATAGTTTTTATAAAAACCATCGTAAAAGTTTCAACATCTTGGCGCGTGCTTAAATTTGGACGGTGGACTAAAAATTTTGAATATGGGACCTTTCACGATGGTTTTTATAAAAACCATCGTGAAAGGTTCTGCGTACTAAAAATTTTGAATATTGGGACCTTTTACGACAGTTTTTATAAAAACCGTCATGAAAGTTTTCGCATCTTGGCATATGCTTAAATTTAAGTGGGGGACTAAAAATATCGAATATGCGGATCTTTCATGATGATTTTTATAAAAACCGTCATGAAAGGTTTTACATCTTGGCGTATGCTTAAATTTAGGCGAGGGACTAAAAATGTTGATTTTTATAAAAATCGTCATGAAAGGTTAATTATTGGATCTTTCACAATAGTTTTTATAAAAATCGTCGTGAAAAGTTTCACATATTCGAAATTTTTAGTCCCCTGCCCAAATTTAAGCACGTGCCAATGCCATGGCCTTCTCTATTTATTCAAAATTTCTCCAACTCAAACCCTCTCTAACTCTTAAACCCGCTCCTCTCCCCCCTTTCTCTCTCTAACCCCTCCCCCCCATGGCCCAGCCACCGACGAACCCAGCCATCCATGACATTCCACAGACTTTGACATTCTCCTATCACTTTCTCCATGACCCCACCATCATTCGACCCAACCCCCAACAAACTCAGCGCCGTTAATTGCCGTTCGTCCTCGTCCCTTGACATTTCACCTACTTCGATGTCGCTTGACTCTTACCTTAATGTTCTTTCGACTCCACCACTGTTGGTAAATTTCAAACCATTAGTTTTCGTTTTAGTGTTATTGTTAGTTCTAAACTTAGTATTATTTGGTTATTTTAGTGTTATTTAGCTTTAGTTTTAATATTAGTTACATTACTTTGTTATTTGCCATTTAATATGTGTTACTTGTATTTGGTGTTTGAAAGAAATTTGAACAACATTTAGCATTTTGGTTTGAGAATAGGTTACTTTCTATATATTTGTAATGCCTACGTATTATTGTGATGTCCACCACTTGTTTGATGAAAATCTTCTATCACTATGTGTTTGTGTTTTAGTTAATTAGTTTAATTTTCAATATTTTTGTTAATTCTATTTATTTTTGTTATTGTTTCTTTACCTCACACATAACAACATGGACTTAGACACCAATAATCTATCAACTGCAAGCATAAAAAGAGTACATGACTTTACAATATATATATATATATATATATGATTTTGTAAAAATTTTATAGTTCAATGTAATTATGTGCTTATGAAGTTAGGGCATTGTATTAATGGTGAAAATATGGGACTATTCATATTGTGGGAAACTTAAAATTCTGGTTTTTTTAGCTTTAGACCAACTTTTTCACAACGGTTTTTATGAAAACCGTCGTGAAACAAAAGCCATACACGACGGTTTTTATGAAAACCGTCATGTTAGTTTAGCGTTTTACGATGGTTTTTAGTGAAAACCGTCGTAGTAACCTCGTCCTAAGATCCTAGAACCCCACCAAAATAAGGATTCCTTGACAGTAAAAAACCATCGTGAAAAGTTTTGTTGGTACCACGACGGATGATTACATGACGATTTTTTAACCATCATGAAAACATACCACGATGGTTTTAAACCATCGTGTAATCTACAGTTTCTACTAGTGCTAGTTACTCGGTCATTTATTTTGCCAAGTCATTGGTACATTTTAATGGAAATTCTCTATTAGTGTCTTTTAGATAGTGTTTGTCGTTTGAGCATGATTTTTTTTTAATTTTATTTTGGAAGATTATCTTAAACAGTAAACACTATCAAATTGAGCTTGTACTTGAAAGGTTGTTGCTTGTTGGGATTTAATTGTCAAACATGGCATTAGATTTGCTTTGTACAATTTTGCCAAATCAGTTGGTACATTTTAATGGAAATTGTCTCTGTTAGTGTCTTTTAGACAAAGTGTTTGTTGTTTGAGCATGATTTTTTTAAAAATTTTATTTTGGAAGATTATCTTAAATAATAAACACTACCAAATTGAGCTTGTACTTGAAAGGTTTGCTTGTTGCGATTTGATCATCGAACATGGTACTAGACTTGCTTCATACAATGTTGCCAAATCATTTGGTACATTTTAATGGAAATTCTCTTTGTTAGTGTCTTTTAGATAGAGTGTTTGTCCTTTAAGCATAATTTTTTTTAAAAATTTTTTTGGAAGATTATCTTAAACAATAAACATTATCAAATTGAGCTTGTACTTGGAAGGTTGTTTGCTTCCTAGGATTTAATCATCGAACATGTTACTAGATTTGCTTCCTACAATTTTGTAAATCAGTGGGTGCATTTTAATGGAAATTTTCTCTGTTAGTGTCTTTTAGATACAGTGTTTGTCATTTGAGCATGATTTTTTTTTAAAATTTTATTTTGGAAGATTATCCTAAACAATAAACACTATCAAATTAAGCTTGTACTTGAAAGGCTGTTTGCTTCTTAGGATTTGATCATCGAACATGTTACCAGATTTGCTTCATACAATTTTGTCAAATCAGTTGGTAGATGGAGTGTTTGTTATTTAAGCATGATTTCTATTAAAAAAAAATTATTTTGGAAGATTATCTTAAACAATAAACGCTATTAAATTGAGCTTGTACTTGAAACGTAGTTTGCTTGTTAGGATTTGATCGTCGAACATGGTACCAAATTTGCTTCGTAAAATTTTGCCAAATCAGTTGGTATATTTTAATGGAAATTCTCTTTATTAGTGTCTTTTAGATATAGTGTTTGTCATTTGAGCATGATTTTTATTTAAATTTTATTTTGGAAAATTATCTTAAACAATAAACACTATCAAATTGAGCTTGTACTTGAAAGGCCGTTTGCTTGTTGGGATTTGATCGTCGAACATGGTACCAGATTTGCTTTGTGGTTATGATGTTTTTTTTTTTTCACCTTAACACCCCCCCTCTTTCAAGGATTATTAGTAACATAACCCTAAAGTATGATGATCGTGTCATTTTGATCCGAATGTTTAGTTTTGAAAAATTTACCTCTGAACTTGTGATTTTTAAGTGCTTTGGTCCTAGACTCTAAATTGATTTAGGATTTTTTTAAATTCCGCGAAGATAGTCACGTTCTATTTGCATAATGTTGGGGTATGAATTGATTAGGCCCAAATCATAGAATGAAGGCCCAACATAGGAGTTTCAAAGTGCGTTCATGAGGAATTGAGCCTAGTGTTCAATACGAAATGTTATAAATACCATACATGATAACTATGGAGTGATTGGTCGGTTAGAGGGTTCGATGGATTAGATCTCAATAATTGATCACTCAGTTCGATAAGGAGATCTTCCTTCACTTTGATTGGGATAAGGACTGTCCGCAATTTGCTACTATAAATTGTGGCTTTGGGCTCATTGGAATTGATATATTGGATTTGAACTCGATAGCTACAAGGGGAGGATCCACTAACACATGCAACAGATCATAAGAACATGGTCCAAAACATGTGCCTAGTAAGGTGACATGTGTTCTATTTCTTCAAGTATTACAACAACCCACACTTCAACCAGCTTAAGCCCACGATCTCACAAGGAGTCTCTATAAATAAAGTCTGAAGGGATCATTTGAGGGCACCCAAATTCTCTTATCAACACCAAAACTATGTAGAAATTTCTCCAAAATTAAAAGAGTTCCATTTCCAACAAATCTTTTCAATTTATAGTAAAATCATTTGTACTTGTACCGAATTTAACAAATAGTAAAGCATATCATACAATACAAAATCTGCCAGCAATTATAACATAGTGAGCAGTCCCTACTTGCGTTCTTATAATAAATTATTTATATCTTAAGATAATTTCATAAAAATACTACTTATATTAGACACTTAAAATTACAATATAGCCAAAAATTACCTTTAAATAAATTCTAAACAGTCCAAAACGTGCATAGGACAATAGGAACAAGCACAAGCTTCCAATGTAATAGGTAGTGAGTTACATATCATCATTATTTTCAAACTATTAAAATAAAATTATTTAAGCTCCAATCTATTAATGACAACTTATTAACATGTAAATATAGTACTACAAAAATTCTTGTCACCAAATAAAATGATTTAATCATACAAAAACATCCCACAACAAGGAGTCCAACAATTTACTAATAAATCAGTCTCATAACCTAGTCTGAATGAAAATTCCATATCACATAAAATATTCATCGAATCATCACCAAACTTTCCAGTCCATAACTTAACATATACATAAATGTATTTATAAAATTTCATGTGAAATATCATTCATTTGCATTATGAACAAAAACTATATTTTTATGCAACATAACCAATCAGCAATAATTTCTATGAATGGTAGAGAGAAGAAAATTCATATCTCAATATAGACAAATCCAATGAATGTGAAATTTGGAGGGTTAGCACATAACACATACATGAACAACATATTAAAATTTCAGCAGAAAATAAAATTCCTAGACAAAGTTATAGCAGTCGGATTAAGGAGAAAAAAAATGCATTTCAAAAATACCGAAAAAAATAAGTTCTTACCGTTGAACAAATTCTTCTCAAACTTCCGTCAAATTTATGCCAATGAAATTTCAATATTTCTTTTAAGTATTTGCATGAAAAAAATAGAGGAGAGAAGGAAAAGAAAACGTGTAGAGAAAGAGAGAAAGAGAAAAAAACTGAGAGAAACTTGAGTGTGTGAAATTCATGTGAATGAGAAAAATGAGAGGAGATGGTCAAATATCCTTGTAATATTAAAACAAATTTCTGAAAATATGAAGGTAAATCATGTGCATGATGAGGAGTGAAAGAGGAAAGTAAAAACAATTTGTCTCTCTTACCATATTTCACAATTTCAAAATAGGAAACCACATCAAATCATCCAAATCATCATAAAGTCAAACCTTCCTATTACCAAAATTGAGAAATCAATCCAAAAATTTGCCAATCAATCAAAATAAATCATCCAATTTTATCCAATCATCATAATTATCATTGTCACAAATTTTTGAGAAATTTCTATTGATTGCTCGTCAGTAGTCTTCGGCCTGCTGATGGTTCACTTCGGCTTACTAAAGCCGTGAGGTCCGGCCTACCGATTATATTCATCGGCTTGTCATTTTGTGAGGGACAATTCGGCCTGCCGAACTTGAAGCTTTGGCCTGCCGATCTGCCTTAACACACTAAAATTCATCAAAGCATTAAATTATTACAAATCATTATTAAACGCACAACATAATTGACATGAACACTTGAGCATATTGATTCCACGTGACCGTCACCTATCATAACATTTAAAATAAAATAGTTAGTATTATTATATCATAACACATATCAATAAAGAAATTACTTAACATCGTTATTCATCTGTTATATGAAAATTTGGTGGGTGTTATAATTCTCTCCACCTTATAAGAGTTTAATCCTTGAAACTCAGAACAGTTGTGGATACTTAGTTCTCATGTCATCTTCACATTCCTATGTGGCTTCTTCCACTTGGTGATTTTGCCATAGCACCTTGACCAATGGAATTTCTTTATTCCTTAAGGTCTTGGTTTTTTAGTCTAGAATCTCCACTAGCTTTTCTTCATAACTGAGATCATCTTGTATCTCGATCACCTATGGCTCAATCATGTGCATAGGGTTTGGGACATATTTCGTGAGCATCGAAACATGGAACACATTGTGCATTGTTGACAGTTCTGATGGCAGTCGTAACTGATACGTTACTTTGCCTATCCACTTCACGATTTCATAAGGTCCGATAAACCTCGGGTTCAACTTACCTTTCTTCTCAAACCTCATAACTCCTTTCATCGATGCAACTTTTAAGAACATAGATTCGCCTATAGCAAATTCTAAGGTTCTTCTTCTTCTATCAACATAACTCTTCTGACGGCTTTGCATGGTCTCTATTCTTTTCTAAATCAACTTAATCATTTCAGAGATTTCGTTGACAAAATTAGTCATTTCATCGTCAACACTTTCCGTCATCTTCTTCTCACCAGCTTCATGCTAACATATAGGCGACCTGTATTTTCGCCCATATAGGGCCTCATAAGGTGCCATCCCAATTGTCACTTGGTGCCTATTGTTGTAAGCGAACTCTGCCAACGGTAACACTCTACATCAACTGGTCTTGAAGTTGAGAGTACAAGCCCGAAGCATATCCTCTAAGATTAAGTTTGTCTTCTCTGTTTGGCCGTCTGTTTGAGAATGAAAAAGGGTATTGAAATGCAACTTGGTCCCCATTGCAGCCTATACACTTTTCCAGAAATTGGATGTGAACCTGCCATCACGGTCTGAGATGATAGACTTAGGAATTCCATGAAGTCATACAATCTCCTTGACATAGAGTTTCGCTAACCGTTCTATAGAGTAAGTAATCTTGATAGGGATGAAATGCACCGTCTTCATCAGTCGATCCATAACAACCCAAATAGTATCATAACCGTTCATAGTCTTGGGAAATTCGATAATGAAATCCATTGCAATATCCTCCCATTTCCATTCCAGTATTTGGATGACTGTAAATCACTGCCACGTCTCTAGTGTTCAGCTTTAACTTGTTGGCATGTCAAACATTTCTTCACATGTATGGCAACATCATGTTTCATTCCAAACCACCAGAAGTTATCCCTAAGATCATTTTCATTCCAAACCACCAGAAGTTATCCCTTGGATCATTATACATCTTTGTTGCACCTGGATGAATTGAATAAGGAGTGTCCTATATTTCCACCAAGATCTTGTCCCTTAAACCATCAACGTTGGGAACACATAAGCGGTCTTTGAGATACAGAGTTCCATCATCAGCAATTCAAAACTCTTCACATTTTCCTTCTTTCATTTCGTACTTAATCCTTGCGAGGCTTACATCCTTATCTTGTTTGCTCCGAATTTCATCATGCAATGTTGGAGCAAGAGTGAGTGCTAAAAGCTGGCCTGTTATAAGTTCCAAACCAAAGTCCAGAATTTCTTTCCTTAAAGGTTGAGACATTGTTTGTAATGGCATCAATGTAGCCGCTGTCTTCCTACTCAGAGCATCAGCCACTCAGTTAGCCTTTCTAGGGTGATAAAGGATTTCACAATCATAATCCTTCACCAACTCTAACCATCTCCATTGTCTCATGTTCAGGTCCTTCTGAGTGAAGAAGTACTTTAGACTTTGATGATCAGTGAAGATCTTGCACTACACCCCATATAAGTAATGTCTCCATATTTTTAGTGCGAAAACAACTGCCACTAACTCGAGATCATGAGTAGGATAGTTCTTCTCATAGTCCTTTAATTGTCTCGATGCGTAAGTAATCACTCTGTCATTTTGCATTAGGACTGCACCAAAGCCCATCTTAGATGTATCGTTGTAAATCACAAATTCGTCACATCCTTCTAGAATGGCCAATACTGGAGCTGTCGTTAACCTTTTCTTCAGTTCTTGGAAATTTTCTCGCACGCTTCTGTCCACTCAAACTTCTTTCCTTTACGAATTAAATTTGTGAGTGGCACTGCTATCTTGGAGAAGTCTTCCACGAATCTCTGGTAATATCCGGCTAGGCCCAAGAAACTCTTTATCTCACTTGCACTTGTCGGTTGTTTCTAGTTGAGAACAGCCTCTACCTTAGCAGGGTCCACCATTATCTCTTCGTTTGATATTACATGCCCCAAGAAAGACACTCTATCAAGCCAAAACTCACACTTGGAGAATTTTGCATATAGCTGGTGTCTTCTTAATGTCTCCAACACAATTCTTATATGCTCCACATGTTCTTCTTGACTCTTCGAATAAACAAGAATATCGTCGATAAACACAATGACATATTTATCGAGGAAATCCTTGAATACTCGATTCATCATATCCATGAAGGCCACAGGTGCATTCGTTAGACCGAAGGGCATAACCACAAATTCATAGTGACCATACCTCGATCTAAAGGCTATTTTTAGGATGTCTCCTTCTTTAATCTTCAAGTGGTGATATCCCGACTGCAGGTCAATCTTTGAGAACACTGATGCACCCTTTAGCTGATCAAACAAGTCATCTATTCGAGGCAACGTGTATTTGTTCTTGATCGTTGCCTTGTTCAGCTCTCTATAGCAGATGTAGAGTCTCATAGAGCCATCCTTCTTTTTAACAAATAAGACTGGAGCTCCCCATGGTGAATGACTAAGTCTCATAAAGCCTTTGTCAAGCAGATCTATTAGTTGAGAATGTAGCTCTTTTAACTCTACTAGGGCCATTCTGTTAGGTGCCTTCGAAATCGGGTCGATGCTTGGAGCGAGCTCGATCTCAAATTCAACCTCTCTATTAGGAGGTAAGCTTGACAGGTCATTTGGAAACACCTTTAGAAATTCTACTGCCACATCCTCAATTCTTGTCTTTTCTTCGTGTCTCTTATCTATAAAGTTTGCCAAGTAACCCATGCAGCCGTTGGCTAACAACTTCTTTGCTTTCATGGCTGAAAAAAACATACTTTGTTTCTTTTTGGACTCGCCCACATACATGAACTTCTGTTCATCTTCCGGTTGAAAAATCACATTTCGTTTTCGGCATTCAATAGAAGCATTATACTTGCTCAGAAAATCCATTCCAAGAATCATATCATAATCATACATGTCGATCATGATGAGGCCGATAAAAAGTTTCCTTTTGGAAATCCATAGAGGTACTATACGTAGACAATGCGTAGATATTATCACTTCCCCAAAGGGTAGTGTCGTAGTGAATCCTTATCTTATAGGCTCTAAATAAACCCTTAACTTCTTAGCAAAAGACGACAATACAAAAGAATGTGTGGCACCCATATGAAAGAGGACACATACATTAATAGAAAGACTTGAGATCTGACCTGTGACCACATTAGAGGTTTTTGTAGCCACCTATTCTTTCGTCATGGCATAGATGCGGGCATTGGTAGGTGGGGCTTCAAGTCTTCCTTAGTTAATCAATGGCCCTTCTAAAGAGGCTTGCATCTGATGGAGTTGGGCTTGCAAAGCTCTCTGTTGAGCTTGAGCATTAGTCAGGTTGGGACAATTCTTGACAAAATGATCTTCCCGTCCATAGATGAAATACTGGTTTGTTCCCATACGGCATTCTCTAGGATGTTTCCTTCCACATTTGGTGCAACGTTGAAACTGCCTGTGGTTGTTGTTGTGCTTGCCACCATTATGCCTCTTGTTGCCTTGGTTTTGCTGGTTCTGAGGATTACCCTTCCTTTTGTTATTCTTCCAGTTCTAGTTGTTGTTGTTGTTGTTGTTGTTGTTGTTGCTGTTGCTGTTGTTTCGGTGTGGAGGGCGGTTCTGGTTGTTTGCATTACTGGCTGGCTGACCTGACTGAGGCTGATTTCTTCTTAGCTTTGACAGATAGAACTTAGTACGTCGGGCCCTCAAAACAACCTGCTCCTAGTTTCTTGGTGGACTTGCCCCATCAACAATTGTAGCAATCTCGGGCCTGAGAACTTTGATAACCCTTTTGACCCTTTCACCCTCATCGTTAACCATTCTTGGGCAAAGGCGAGCTAGTTGATCAAATTTTGCCACCACATCAGTAACCGACATGTCTCCCTGGCGCAGGTTCTTAAACTCATCATAATGCTTCCTGGTAATGTTCATGTGGAAAAACTGTGTTAAACTCATGAACAAAGTCATCCCATGTCATCTCATCAACATTCCTGCTCTGTTCAATTCCATCCCACCAAATCCTGGCCTCCATGGTGAGGCAGTATGAAGTACAGAGAACCTTCTCATTATCCGTGAAGCCTATGAGTCTTAGAGTGGCCTCAATCGTCTTTAGCCATCCTTGAGCGACAAGTGGATCCTTAGAACCTTCAAAATCCGCTGGCTTAACCCTCTTCCATCTGACTAAGAGTGGTTCCTGATAGGCCGGTCTGGGTTCAACAGCAGGAGTTGGGACTTCTTTTACTTGTGGCTGGGGAGGAGGGGGAGGCGACACGTCTTTGCCTCGTCGTTCACCGTTGTGACCGTTAGCCCTCAATGCTGCAATTTCCCTTCTTTGTTCCTCAAGTTGTCTTTGCAGCTCAGCAATCATCGTCATAAGCCTTTCATTGGTCTGAGTGCATGTTTGCATTCTTCCATGGCCATCCATAATCGATTTCCTAAAAGAGTTATGAATTTAAGAACAATCTTCTAATTTTGAGATAGGTTTTCACTACTAGGGCATCAATCATTAAACATCTAAATCTTATACTTATCATCATACTTGCATCCTTAACAATTAACTTAAAATATACTTACTTGGAGGACCTGGACCGACGTGTGACTATATGGATTGAAAATGAAAATCAGCTCTGATACCAAAGCCTATAACGCCCCTTTATGGATGTACAGATGTTGTTACATTCATTCCTTAATACTTTTAAGTTTAAGATAAACTATATGATTGAAACTTAATTTTGAAACATTCCTAGGAATCCATGCATACATTTTTTTTTTATAAATTAATATTTAATAACTTAATCTATTATAATAAGTTACTCAATCATAAACATCCTTTAAATAGTTTGCCAATACAGTTGTAAATTGAATAAACTTTTAAAACATCTTTAAAAATCTACATACACAGTTCAGTAGGCCAAACTTGTGACTTCGGCAGGCCGAACTCGATCGGTAGACCGATGTTTAACCATCGGCAGTCCGCCCAAGGTTTTGCAAAACAGGGTTTCAAAATCAACAAAATCGGTAGGCCAATTGACTGTCAAAAATAAAAAAATAATTAATTTTTAAACAAGTTCCAATACTTCAAGTTGTGGAAACAATATACTTAAAAAGGAATACAAAAATAAAATATAGTTCATAAGTTTTAAAAACTTCTTTCTTGGCGTCTTCCATTTTCAATGCATCTTGTATAGCTCACACGCCTTCCCTTGCCCTCCACCTAATCCATTATCTTCTTACCCTTATCTACAACATGATATAAAACTAAAATAAGCTTAAGCTTAGTAAGTACATTTCATAACTCACAAGTAAAAACATTTTATGAACATTATCATCATATGCATTATCATAATAGTGCACCACGCACAATTTCATAAGGAACATATCTTTCAACATATTATCCATATTAAAACTTTGTTCATTTTATTTTAAGGGCCCAAGTGTTGCATCATAATCATCATTGTAGGCGCGCCGTCCTGAGAGGAGAAGGGTAATTAATCCTAAACCAAACATGACATCATAACGTAACATAAACATGGGTATGCAACACTTATTTAAGTGATACATATATATATATATATATATTTATACTTTCATACTTTGAAACATGTCTTCATCAATCATGTATAACTTTTGATAAATCAAACTTTCATAATAAAACATTAATTAAAAACCATCAAGAATCATCATAGAAATCATCATGAACATAAATTCTAATCTTTTCATAAACCACATTATGTTGTAGGTGAGAATATACTTACTTGTATAGCTTACTCAACCTTAATTGAATTGTAGCTGACGTCACCGTAGTCTTGATGCGCTCGTTCCTTAGTATGTTCATGTTATACATTCATTATAAATGCATAAAAGAAATTAATATTTATTTTCATGAAATCATGTAATCATGTAATCATTCAACAACACATAACTTCATCCAATTCCTTGATACATCCCACATACATTCATCTCTTGAAAGTATAAATTTATAAACAAAACTATCAACACAAATATTTCCTAACCTTCATGAATTCAAAACTTAATAACTCATAATTTATATACAATTCAAGTACCAAATTTGGTAGGGACAAAGTTAACATATAAACCTATCACTATGATTTTTTGTTAGTCATACAAATTTCATTTGGCAATTTAAATAAATCATATATCATACAATACAAAATCTGCCAGCAATAATAACAAAGTGAGCAGTCCCTACTTGCATTCTTATAATAAATTATTTATATCCTAAAACAATTTCATAAAAATACTATATATATTAGACACTTAAAATTACAATATAGCCAAAAACTACCTTTAAATAAATTCTAAACAGTCCAAAACGTGCATAGGACAACAGGAACAAAACAAGCTTCCAATATAATAGGCAGTGAGTTACATATCATCATTATTTTCAAACTATTAAAATAAAATTATTTAAGCTCCAATCTTTTAAAGACAACTTATTAACATGAAATACAGTACTACAAAAATTCATGTAAGCAAATAAAATGATTTAATCATACAAAAACATCCCACAACAAGGAGTCCAACAATTTACTAATAAAGCAGTCTCATAACCTAGTTTGAATGAAAATTTCATATCACATAAAATATTCATCAAATCATCACCAAACTTTTCAATCCATAACTTAACTTATACATAAACATATTTATAAAATTTCGTGTGAAATATCATTCATTTGCATTATGAACAAAAACTACATTTTTATGCAACATAACCAATCAACAATAATTTATATGAATGGCAGAAAGAAGAAAATTCATATCTCAATATAGAAAAATCCAATGAATGTGAAATTTTTAGGGTTAGCACATAATACATACACGAACAACATATTAAAATTTCAGAGCAAAAGAAAATTCCTAGACAAAGTTATAGCAGTCAGATTAAGGAGAAAAAAAAGGCATTTCGAAAATACCAAAAAAAATGAGTTCTTACCTTAGAATAAATTCTTCTCAAACTTCCTTTGAATTTACCCCAACAAAATTTCAATATTTCTTTTAAGTATTTGCACGAAAAAAATAGAGGAGAGAAGGAAAAAAAAAAAACGTGTAGAGAAAGAGAGAGAGAGAAAAAAAATGTCTGAGAGAAACTTGAGTGTGTGAAATTCACGTGAATGAGAAAAATGAGAGGAGATGGTCAAATATCCTTGTACTATTAAAAGAAATTTCTGAAAATATGAGGGTAAATCACATGCATGATGAGGAGCAAAAAAAAGTTATAGCAGTCAGATTAAGGAGAAAAAAAAAGTTCTTACCTTAGAATAAATTCTTCTCAAACTTCCTTTGAATTTACCCCAACAAAATTTCAATATTTCTTTTAAGTATTTGCACAAAAAAAATAGAGGAGAGAAGGAAAAAAAACGTGTAGAGAAAGAGAGAGAGAGAAAAAAAAATGTCTGAGAGAAACTTGAGTGTGTGAAATTTACGTGAATAGGAAAAATGAGAGGAGATGGTCAAATATCCTTGTACTATTAAAAGAAATTTCTAAAAATATGAGGGTAAACCACATGCATGATGAGGACTAAAAAAGGAAAGTCAAACCAATTTGTCTCTCTTACCATATTTCACAATTCCAAAATAGGAAACCACATCAAATCATCCAAATCATCATAAAGTCAAATCTTCCTATTACAAAAATTGAGAAATCAGTCCAAAAATATGCCAATCAATCAAAATAAATAATCCAATTTTATCCAATCATCATAATTATCCTTGTCACAAATTTTTGAGAAATTTCTACTGATTGCTCGTCAGTAGTCATCGGCCTGCACCGTGAGGTCTGGCCTACTGATCATATTCATCAGCCTGCCGTTCTGTGAGGAACAATTTGGCCTGCCGAACTTGAAGGTTCGGCCTACTAATCTGCCTTAACACACTAAAATTCATCAAAGCGTTAAATTATTACAAAATCATTATTAAACACACAACATAATTGATATGAACACTTGAGCATATCGATTCCATGTGACTGTCACCTGTTATAACACTTAAAATAAGATAGTTAGTATCATTATATCATAACACATATCATCAAAGAAATTACTTAATGTCGTTATTCATTCGTTACATGAAAATTTGGCGGGTGTTACAAACTTAATTAGCTTACTGAACCTTAATTGTAGATGACGTCACTATGGTCTTAATGTGCTCACTTCTTGGAATGTTCATGTCATACATCCATATGCAATAGAATTAATATTTATTTTCATGAAATCATTCAATACGACATGACGTCATCCAATACCATATTACATCACACATACATTCTTCTCTTGAAAACATTAACCCATAATACATTTTATCAGCCTTTAAAACATTAGTACAAAACTACCAATAGAGAATGCTACCTAAGCCTTACGAATTGATAGTTCAATAACTGAGAAATCACACACAATTAAAACATGAGACTTTAGAGGGACAAAGCTAACATATAAACATACTATCACGGTTTTTCGTTGGTCATAAAAATTCCATTTGATAACTAAAACAAGTCACACATATCAAAACATGAAATGTATGAGTACAAATAAAATAGTGAGCAGCCCTATCTAACATTGATATAATAAAGCATTTATATTATAAAATGATTCCACAAAAATCCTACATGTAACAGACACCTAAAACTATAACACATCTGAAAATTACCTTTAAATAAATTCAATACAAAATAAGCTTCAAACATATCAAGCAATGAGTTACACACAATCATCATTCTCTAACAAATAAACTAAATTTATTTAGACCCTAAAATTCTTTTGACAACTTATCAACATATAAAAACAGAAGCACAAAAAGTTTCATCACCAAATAAATTCGTTTAGTCACACAAAAAATCATCACACAACAAGAAGTCCAAAAATTTACTGATAAGGCAGTCATAAAACCTAACCTTAATGAAACAACAATATCACATGAAATATTCATCATATCACCATGAAACTTTCTAGTTCAACACATGAATGTATCTACCAAATTTTGTAAAAACCAAAATACATTTGCCCCTTGAACAAAGACCACGTTCATATATAATTTTTACCGATCAGCAACATTTCAACTACGAGTGGCAGAGAGGAAAAAAATTCACATCTCAACATAGAAAAATCCAAATGGTGTGAAATTTTGAGGAACATAACATAACACATGTATGAACATCATACTAAAATTTATTGCAAACAGAAATTCGTAGGTAGAGTTATGGGGGTCACATTACAGGGTGAATAAAAATTTTAAAAACGCTTAAAATGAGTATCTTACCTCAAAGGAATTCTTCTCACTTTTCCTTGAATTTACCCAATGAAAACCTAATATTTTTTTCAATTGTTTGTAGGAGAATAATGGAGAGAAGAAGGAGAAAAGAACATGGAGAGAAGGAGGAAGAGTATATGAAAATAGAGAGAGAAAGACAGAGAGTGTGTGTGTAATGTACATGAATGAGAGGAAAAATAAAAAAAAAAGATAGGTCACATTCTTTATAATATCAGAAATTTTCTAAAAAAAATGCTAGAGGATTACGTGTTGATGGAGAATGAAAAAAAATAGGAAAGTCAATTACTTTATTCGACTTACCTAATTTTTACCTTTTTAATGTGGGAAACCTTATCAATTACGCAAATCATTATAAAAGTCAAACCTTCTATTACATTAAACAAGGAAAAGACCAAAAATTATGCCAATCAATCAGGAAAAAAATCATCCAATCACAATAATCATTGATATCACAATTTGGGAGTTTGTTTGTTGATTGCACGTCAGTAGTTTTCGGCCTGCCGACTGCTCAGTCTGGCCTGTCGAAGTCGTGAGGTCTAGCTAGCCGATGAAATCCATCGCGTTACCACTCTGTGAGAGACAATTTGGCCTATCGATCTTGAAGATCGGCCTGCCGAACTATCGTATACACTAAAATACTACAAAACATAATTAATTTTTATGCACACATTATATCTAACACAAACACTTTGAGCACATCAAATCTGTGTGACTGTCACATATCATAATACTCAAAATAAAATAGTCAGTGACATTATATCATAAGGGAAAATACTTAATGTCATTACTTATCTAACAATATCTGTTACATGAAAATTGGCAGGTGTCACAAGTATCATCGACTGTCGACTACTGTAGTAACGTGGAGGTATCATTTCCTGAAAGGTTATGCTAGCCCTCTGATCCGCTTCCAGGTGACGATCGCTATGCGATGCTACCATTAACTACATTTATCTTCATTAACATTATATTCCTACATATGATAATATTCTAATATTTTTAGAATTAAAATTAAACTATCTTACTTGAGCTGTAGCAGAGGAGCATGTGGCAGTGTGTAGTGGGACGGTAAGATACCCACTTTGATACCAACTATCACAACCTGCCTCATTTCAGGCTGTGTTTTAATACTTTCCTTACTTATGTATTTATAAAAATCTTGGAAATATTTTTTTTTGAAATAACAATAATAGTTCACACATACATACACAAACTTTTTTTTTTTTGTAATTATGTATACATAACGAACTTACTTTTTATAACATCATACACTTAACATATCCAAAAAAAGTTTTGTCTTACTTAAGCATACTATATCTTTTTACACAACAAGTTCCAAGATAACTTAATATCCATAGCAAACAAAAAGGTAACTGTGGTGGTATCTATACCCTGATCTATACATCACTCATATTCCACCACCAGCTCACTAGTACGATCATTCTGACCTCTTAGTGGCAATTCCTATAGCATAAAATAACAAGGTGAGCCCACATGCATCATATACTAATATGCATGATCCATTTATACTTTCTTATGAACATTCCTTATTCTTGTTATATCTTATCTTTAACTAGGGCCCAAGTATTCATACCATATGTGTACATAGGTCTTCGTAACACCAAGACCATAACATAACTTTAACTTTAAACTCCCCTTTGTGTCGGGAGCTAGTACGACACTTTTCTTTTCTTCTGGTGATTCATTTACTAGTCCAGTTATTTTGGTTATAATATACACTTTTTCAATTTTATAATACACATAGGTATAATTAAAAAAAGTAGACTATACTTTTAAATATACTATTTCATATTATAGGTGGGTTTGGGACTTACTTGTTTACGCTACTATAAGGACCGTCTGCAGGTTCCTTCGTTATTCGTCTAGTTATATGTTTGGCCAATTATATCGTTATTAGCCAAATTATCATTATTTAGCTCTACGTCGATAAAGTATACTTATCGATTACTACTTTAGATTACTATTTCGATTACTTAAAGTTTGACCATCCTTGCGATTCTTTTTATCTTATTGTTTCTAACGAAAAGGGAAAAAATTATTTTTAAAGTCATTTTTCTCTATCTTGGACGCTTCGGGGTTCGTTCTAGCATTTTATGACAAATGACGTTTTTGTCCTCATGTGCCACTTCGAATTCCTAGGCCCGATTTGGCCCATTCAATGCAAAACGTCGCTTATTAGTGTAGAAACAAATGTTCAAGGGATCGGGTTGCTTATTTGCAATAAAAACCCAAGTTTAACAAAACTTTGCGATTTTATTCCTGGTTATGAGAGTTTTGATGATTTTGCCCCTAGGACCAAAAATAATCTTTTTAAACCATTAGTCTCCATTTTTCAAGAGGATTAAATTTTCTCAAAGTACCTTACCAAAATTCCTTTTGTAAAAAGACGTTTTTGCCCCTTAATTTTTTTTTTCCAACTTTAACAAATTTTATAAAATTCATAACTCACAAACGAAGGCGATTTTCAATGAATTGTTTGAGGTTTTTAAGAGTTTCGTCGAGATCTACTACTTTGTGTTTTAACTTTTTTAAAATTCCCGCTAGACAGGGGAGTTTTCAGCCAATTTTCAAACCTACCAAGGCTAGAATTCTTTTGCAGTTTAGTCCCTTGAGTAATTTTTGCAAAAATCTACTTTAACACAGCATTCTATCCACTGTTTAGATAGATTCTACACCTTCCTAAACAATTTTTCATGCCAAATCATAACCTTTTTAAAACCAATTTGAAAGTTTACAAAATTATCCTATTTTAACACCAAATGGAAATTTTCACATTTAAACCCTAATTTCCATAGCAAATCCTCATCATAAGCCATATAATAAAGAAATCAAACTACAAACCTACCTGAATGATCACATGCCTTTTGAAACAATCAAAACCAAAACAAAACCAA
>CAMOHE010025607.1:0-43681 GCA_946598075.1 Artocarpus hirsutus | reverse complement strand
TTTTTTTTTTTTTTAATCTCACTCATAATGTTTTGAGAGAGCGTTTGAAAAATTGTGAGATTTACATAGATAGAAGAAAAGTCTACTTTGCCAAAAAGGTTGGGAAGGGAATCACCTTCGGGATCAGAAAAAAGAAGTTCATCACATAATACGTGAAGTTGTGCCCTGTGGGACACAACCAAAGTTTTTTCTTTCTCACAGTTGAGACGCAAAACCTAGCAAATTCAAACGATTCCAAGCACTGGTCACTTGATCTTTGATATCTAATTAACTCCTTCACCCTCTTTTCGGTTGGCTAATAATTAATTAAGTTGTCTCTTCACCTAAGTTGCGCATTATATGTTAAGAATTAGAATTCTTAGTTCTATACCGAGAGCAAAGAAAAACACATGAAGGAAGAATAAGCAAAAACAAACTCACAAAAATTTATAGTGGTTCACTATTGATATGAGAGCTATGTTCACTTTCAGTATCTATAGAAACATTCATTATTTTAAAAAGAAACTAGCAAAGTTGATCCCATAATCCTCTACATATGACAATAATTTATCAGGACAGTAAATTAGGCTTTACAACTTAACATTATATGGGACTTGTAGTTAGAGAGGACTTCAGCTTTGGTTTTTCAAAAATCATCATTATTTGACGGGGTCTCCTTAAATGGACAAGTTAGGACACTAGTTTACCTTCCACCCAATTTAATAGGTCCACTGCCTCTGCCATGTTCTCTTTCACACTCCTTTGTTCTTCTGACTCTATATTTGGTGTACAAAAAACATATGCTGGGGCCGAAAAGACAGCACCACTTAAGAACCAAAAAGTGTAAAAAAAAAAAAAATAATAATAATAATAAGTGAATTTAAGACCCCGTTGGTTGGGAAAAAATATATAAGCATCAACAAAACCGAACTAATTGATATAAGTAGCTTTACTTCATTTATCATTTTGGACTTTCAACTTCTTCTGTAGGCGTCACACCAGTAAGCTCTCTCTCTCTTTTTTTTAAATTGCTTTTTTCGCTTACATAAGGGAGAGAATAAGCTCTACATATTTTCTTTCATCACCACAGGTAGTGTCAGAGATGGCAGTTTGGATTCTGGGTTTCTACTTTCTGTTTGCTACAGTATCCTCAAACGATGTATTTGAAGGCATGTATATATACATATATATCCTCTTCTATCATATATTTTTCACTTTAATTCAATTGTCATAATATTATGTGGTTGTCTATTGCTGTAGATAGTAAATCTGTAATTGAATAATTTGTTTTATGCCAGTACTTGACTCATTTTGCAAACTTAATCATGTTCATCTTAAAGTTTGTGTGGTGAACATTCTCCTAATACAAACTCTGAAGCTCAAACATAAATCTTACCCTTTTGCCTTTGTGCAGAAAATTCATTCAAGGATCTTTCTGGCATCCACCTGAACCTGTATCATGTCAAACCAAATTCCACTCTTTCTGAATCAAAATCATGGCTCCAAGATGTACTAGAAAGAGACGAAGACCGCTTCAAGGCTTTCTCTTCTAGACTAGCACAAAATGAAGCAGAAATTACAACTTTTGCTTCCTCCTCCTCTTCCCATCCCAAAAAGCCAACAGGCCTCAAATCTGTTAGCATACCGTTAAACCCTGGTCTATCATTGGGATCAGGAAATTACTACGTGAAAATAGGCCTTGGAAGCCCTGCCAAGTACTACCCCATGCTTGTCGACACAGGCAGCTCCTTCTCTTGGCTTCAGTGCCAACCTTGTACCATTTACTGCCATAACCAAGCAGGCCCCATATTTGACCCCTCGGCTTCCAAGACCTATAAGGCCTTGCCTTGTGACATCTCCGAGTGCTCTTCACTCAAACACGCAACTCTCAACGACCCCTTCTGTGATGCCAGTTCAAAAACTTGTATATACACAGCAAGCTATGGAGATGCATCTTACTCAATCGGCTACTTGAGTCAAGATAGACTTACCTTAAACCCAACTCAGATCTTGCCTCGTTTCGTATATGGCTGTGGACAAGACAACCAAGGACTATTCGGATTGGCTGCTGGGATTATAGGCCTAGCTCGTGACAAGGTCTCCTTGCTTGCTCAGATGTCTTACAAGTATGGATATGCTTTCTCTTATTGTCTTCCCTCAGCCAGGGGAGGCAAAGGAGGTGTCCTGTCAATTGGAACCACATCATTAGGAACGTCATCCGCTTTCAAATTCACACCGATGATTGTGGATTCCAGGAACCCCAGCTTGTATTTTCTCAGGTTAACAACTATTACAGTGGCTAGAAAGCCATTGGGGGTGTCTGCTATCAGTTACAAGGTTCCTACCATTATAGACTCCGGAACCATCATCACTCGCTTGCCAACATCTCTATACACTGCACTAAGAGACGCTTTTGTGAAGAGCATGCCAAGAAAGTACCCCAAAGCGCCGGCGTTCTCGATACTGGATACTTGCTTCAAGGGGAGCCTTGCAAGCCTGTCGGCAGTGCCACCGGTTCAGTTGGTGTTTGCGGGAGGAGCCGCAGTGACTTTGGCAGCTAAGAACATACTCCTTGAAGTCCAAGAAGAAGGCATTGTGTGTTTGGCCTTTGCAGGCAGCAGAGAGACTGCTATTATAGGGAACCATCAACAGCAGACGTTAAAGGTGGCCTATGATGTGTCCAAATCCAGAATTGGGTTTGCTCCCGGTGGCTGCAGTTAAGTTAGTTACAAGCGATGCTTGTTAATTTAATCATTGCTTGAATCCAAAAAAAAGCAAGATTATTGTACTCGTTTGTATACATGTATTAATATAAGTGTATTTTGTTACAGCAATTATATAGTGAATAATGGACGATGGGAATAGGAGAGTAATAGAAAGCTTGCCCAATGGCTTACTATCTTCTCAATTGTACATATCAAATTATTACTGAATGCTTGTATTGCCAATCGTATCTTAATTCCACAACCTTCAAATTTCGTATCTCATGCAAGTCATTATCATTTGCACCATGTATGAAGTTGATTTATTATTATGAATGTTCCTTGTGTTTTTCCACGGGGCAAACTTGTGTTTTCCTGATTCTATAAAATTGTCAAGCAGAGTTAAATATACTTGCAATTATAGAATGATGATGAAGAAAATAAGGTGCTTTGCTTGCAGTGCCCCACCAGTTGAATTTCCTTGATTGGAAAAAAACTGAATTTAATGCTCATATCATAAAGGCAACTGGCCAAGAATCTTCATGTAGTACAAACTGACTTTGAGGAACCCTCTTTTTTTTTAAAAAAAAAAAAAAAAGGCCTTTAATATTCTGCCAACAAAAAGCCAAGCGTACATCCGCAAAGTGCTTTAACAAATCCACCAGATGAAAGTAAATAGTTGACTTTCCTATTTTAAGATAGATATTGAGTTGTATTTCATAAATCGAGATTAATAACAAGTCTCACAAAATCCCAAAAAAATTCTTTAATGCAAATGTTGAAACTTCTTAGCGGATGCAAAAGCAGCCAGCTTGAACCAACTCATGTGTCAAAGACTGTTTAACAAACACACAGCGAGATCTACTTCGGTAACGCAAATTAGCGTCCTCCTTCAGCAACATGAATATATTTCTTTTGTTGGTTTTACTTTCGATTCGAACAAGACTTGGATCATATTTTCGTAAGGAAATAAGCGGACAGCAATACGAGGGAAGAAATTCAACTTAGCAAGAGAGAAGAAAAATGAAAAACTGACCTCATTCAGGAATTACGAAACAAACGCAGAGCCAAAAGAAAAATGCAATCTATAATTGCATCAGTGTCCTTAGCAAAGTGACTAAAACTCAAGTTTACATCCTCTCATATATGTTACACACCATCAACCTTCTCTCCAACCCCTCTAATATTATTAACAAAGCAGCATATTTTCGTGACCATAGCAGGGTACAAATCATCACATCAGCAACAATACGTCAGCCCCTTCTGTAAAGTTACAGGACAAAGCACGTGATGTGCTTCCACAAACATCAGATGTTGGATCCACCATATTTTAAAGTTACTAGAAAATTGCATATAGAATTCACGTCGAATTACACAAACTGGTAATACTGTCCTTTACTCACAACAGAGAATCGAGATATGTATGGTTCCTGCTACGGTTGTACTGGAGCAGACTGCCATATGTGCGATCCCAGACACCAATGAAGAGAGATTCTGTGTCAGGACTGAAAGACATACCAGAGATCTCTCCAAAGAAATCAATCTCCTGCTCCTTCTCGAACCCATTCTTTGTATCGTAGATGTGCACAAAGTCAGCTGGCTCAGCCATTGCCATGAACTGCCCATCCGATGTGAAACGAATTGAGCGAATGGCTCCTAGATTACCCTTGAGCACAGAGACAGACTTTGACAAATTCCGAGCATCCCAGATACGACAAGTCTTGTCTTGGTTACCAGTGGCAAAGATATGGCCGTTGGGATGCCACGCAGATGCAAAGGAAAAGTCCAAGTGTCCATGTAGAGGCATTATGGTCTGCAGAGAAGAAGTTAAAATTAGATGTGTCATTCTCACACATTGATTTAAAGTTTTTTTTTTTAATCAATGGAAAAAGAAAAAGTTAAAGGGACAACCTTTCCTGTTTGAGAGTCCACTAGCATTCCTTCGGGGTTGTCACCAACAATAACTAGAAATTTACCATCAGGACTCAAAGAGGTGTGCTGCAATGACAAACATGAAAAATCATATTATAAAATAAATAAGTCTATTATCAATGTATGCTCTTAATCTTTTTCTTTTTGTGAAAAAAAAGTTAGGTTGCCTGCTGTTTTAATCCAGCAATTGTACTATTCAAATTGATTTCCTATGTCAGTCTGAATTGCTTGGTAATTACTTAACACAAAGGCATCGGAGGAGGTCAGCACGTCAATTATAAAGTTGTCCTACCCTATTGATCCTTGGAAATGGTCTGAACATTGGCTCAAGTTAAAGTAATCCTTCAGCAATGCAATGTAGAATACATGAAATATAAGATAATAAAACATATGCGCTCTCATAAAAATTTGAATTTTAGAATATTTCGCAAAAATAAAAAAAGGTGTGATAATTAAATCTGCTTCCTACTCTACTGCACGTAATTGTCACAAGTGTATTCCAGAAGTACTTACATTTACAGGCCAAGGAAAAGAAAATTGCTTGGACAGCTGAAATTTTTCCATATCGAAATCTCTGACTCCACAATCATTGTTTGAAGCCATGAAGTGAACTGCGCCACTGTTAAAAAAAAGAGTTTAAGCAAGACTGAAGCATGGAACTGACAGCGCTAGTGCAACTAGCATGTTTTCGTGAAGACAGGAAAAGAGAGAAACGAACCTGGGGCCTTCATAAATCTCGATTGCATTTGTAATTGCATTTTCATCATAAGTTGTCCTGGAACAGAAGGTTACTCCTGGTCGATCCAGATACTGCAAGTCAACAGGACAACAACGCATTGAAATAAGTGACCGATTGTAGATGATAGAGAAAGGTGAGATAAGTAAACAAGTGGTATTTGCAATTGCTCAACATGTATTCTTGGCTCCATGAAAAAGTAAGTATGTGTTTACATATATAGATGACAATAATGAATAAGAGAAACAAGAAAGAAGAAAGAAGAAAAACCTTATCAAAAGCATAAATTAAAAAAAAGGGGAAGAAAGCAAGAGAGAACAAAGACAGACAAAAAAAAGGGTGAAAGTAGTTACCTTACAAATAAGTTCTCCCTGAAAGCCACCAGCAATTAACAGGTTATCCCGAACAGCCAGTGTACTAATTTGGGTCTGAGAAAATCCCTCCAGAATACTTCCCGGGTGTTTCTAGAAGAAAAAAAAAGTTATGTCCGTTTGAAAATCAGAGTCACAACTATATTTTTAACATAGCATTTGAAAAAAAAGGACATCATTTGACACAGAAGAGTGAAAAATGACGAAGCATCTTGGAAATGATGGTACCTCACGTGGGGCTATGTGCCCAGAAACGTCAAGAACTTCAGTTTTCTTGCCACTTAATGAAGACCAATGGACGACAGAGAAGTGTGACATGAGATAAACATCATGTTTTGATGTAGACCAAACCAAGTTCCTCAACTGCAGTTGCAAAAGATAGTATTCAAAGAATCGGCTCAAACATATTAAGAATAAGAAAAGACTGCCAGGAAAGGATCTATAGAGAAAATAAAGGCATTACATTATCTACCGTACTGTGTCTTTTAAATATTTAAAAAACGTATCTATCACAAAAAGGTAATCATAAAAAGAAATCTCAAAGGCCAGAGCAAGAAGAAACAGGGAGAAGAGAGACGGGAGGAGGGGAAGGAAAGGAGGGATAGTTGGCAATCACAGACTAATGTGAAATAGGAAAATTATATTTTGGGTATGGAAAGCTACAAATAATTTATATCAAATGTTGATACCAAATGGCTCATGAGGCTTAAGAAATTGCATGAATTGAAATGATTCCACACAAAGCAGTGGAAAAATAAAACATACTTGGAAATGAAGGATTGTTGATTTTACAGATCTGTTGTTTCGCCAAAACTCATAGTATGATCCGCCTTTCTTCGTTGGCTTGCATTCCTAGGAAGAAGTAAGGAAAAGCATGGTGAATGGGTGGGCCCAACAAGGCACTAGTCCGGTACAACCAGAAATTTACATATTAAATTCTACCTTCTCTGAACCTTCTCCTGATTGAGGAACATTTTCATAGTTCTTATACTGCTCTATCCTAGTCTGCCTATACTTCTCCCGAGTGATACTAAGTCTCTCCCAGGGGATCCCTTGAATATCCTTTCCTCTCCTAGCATCTGCAGCGGACGTATCTGTTATTTTATTGTCCTGCACAGCACCACATAAACCCACCCCAGGCAAGAAACAAACCAAAGCAGAAAAAGATAAGCACCTTTTAATCCTTACATTCTACAATAATTAGGTGATAGCTAAAAGTATTTGTAAGACGACTATAACGAACCAAATGATCATAGTCATCGTCATCGTCGTCCTCAGATTCTGAATCGCCAATCACTCTACCACGAAAATACATAATGTCATCTACTTCCACCATTTCATTATCGTCAGCAACATCATCCATTTCTTCCCCCTCGTAATGGGCCATTTTAGACTTGCTGTCTCCTGGCCAATATAAACACATACAATGAGAGAGGGTAACAACATCATCACAAATTACCACTTAGAAAGGACCATAAGATTTTGATTCAGCCAAAACCTTAATCACCTGCTAGTTTCTTTCCCAAACCTAATGCTCGTTTCTTTCCCAAATGGATATATGATTAAATCACTCGCAGCATGACAAAATCAAAGCAAGTTGGTCTAAAAGATCAATTAATAATGTGAAACATCACCATGAATGATTGAAGAATACAAACTCAAAAACTAAGTTCATACAACAAAACCAGCGAATTTCCACTTTTTTCATCCATTTAATAAAGAAGCCAATCACCCAATCCAAAATCATGCAATGAAACTCTATTCCATGTGTTAATGAGTTTTCCTTTTGGACATTCATGGTTAACTAGCCAATGTTCACCAAAAACAATAACTTACTGTTTACGAGGCCCCCCATAGTCAAAATCAGAATAATTCAGTAAAGAAAACAAGATGCCTCATATTGGCCTTAGATGTTGATATCTAAATTGTTTAAGAGCGCTTTTCAAGTCACGGCGGATTGATCTTTGTTAAAAAAGATAATAACATGATGCCGATGATGAAATATAAAACCCATCTTTGCATGTTCCTCACTACTCAATACCCAAACCATGGAAACTCCAATTCTTTATTGTCCCCTACAAACTAAATTCAGAGAAAGAAAAAAACCACAAAAACCTCATTCTAGCAAACCCTAAGCCAAAAACTCTCAAAAAATCATTACAATTAACTCATGAAAAATCGAAGGAAACAAAAAATGACAGAGAAATCATCCGTCCAGTGAGAGAGAGAGAGAGAGAGAGAGAGAGAGAGAGAGAGAGAGAGCAAATGAAGGTGTTGAATTACGAACCCCGAAGGGGATGAAACCTCCGACGAAGCAAAGTTTCTGTGGCGGCAAGTGAGGACCTTCAATCACCACGCGATCTGCGTCCAAAATTGAAACCCTTTACAGCCTTTCCACAAAGAAAGGATAAACAAAAGCAAAAAAAAAAAAAAGGAAGAATCTTTCAACTCAAAATTGAATTGAGCCTGATCCGGTTAAAGAAACACACATACACAACTAATATCGCGACGGCGGCGAAGACAGCAGTTGCTCCGTCGTCGGCGTCAGGCGTTTACGATTGGCTCTGCCTCAACCACTTGCGGTTTCTTTCTCCTTCTATCTATCGGTGTTTGTTTTATGATTGATTAAAGAAGAAAGAAAAAACTGATTTTGTTTTTGTTTTTGTTTTTGTTTTTTCTTCCATATATATATATATATATGCACCGTCTTTTCGTCTTCGTCAGGAAAAGAAAAACATGGAAAGAGAGACAGGCGTAGATGGACTGTCATGTTGGATTTACTCATATGCCCTTCCCCCACTTTCACATCACGTGCTAGTACGACAAAATAAGCAACAGATAACGAAGAGAAGCTGTTCTTCGCTACAAACTTCTAAAACGCCGTTGTTGAAAAGCCATACCTTCTTCATCAAGAAATTTTTATCCATCTTATCTCGGAAGCAATAGCTTTCCACTTTTAGTTTCACTTCTTGTCGTATGCAGGATTTGCGTTAAAAAGTCCTTTCAATAGATACAAGCGTGGTGCACAAATACACATAGAACTAACTTTTTATTAAAAATAGTATAAAATTTTACATGTAACAATGAAAATAAAAAATTATTATAATATAATTTAAACTAAAAAATTAATTTTAATTATATTTGTCAAACATTTTAATATTTTCAGTAAATAATAGTGGAGCACGTGCTTTGTCTTTTTGGTGAGTCAAGGTGTTAACCAAATTGTAATCTTATTATATTTGGGTAATTGTAATTAGATCATAGAGTTAAGAAAACAAAAAAAAAATAGAATTGCAAGTATTTATGGGGTATTTGGCATGATGATTACAACTATTGATTAGTACTGTTTTTACTATAGCATGTGACAGCTTTATATTATAATAACTTTTTATTTTTACTATAGCATGTGAGAACTTTATAATATTCATAACAGATAAGTTTGTTTAGACTGTCTTTATCAAACCACCTATTAGAATTAAAAGAGAGCTAGCAATGCGTTTATTGAAATCAAATTGTAGATATGTTTTAACAATGGGTTGATAGTAATAAATTTATTAAGATGGAAAAGTATAGCAAAAAAAGTAAAAGAGCCAGGGTGAATCAATTTTGAGATTTAGGTTTCCAGAATATTCAAAAATTATTTATCACGTGGCATGTATTTGGTAGTCATGATCAAAATTTGACAATTAGTACTATTTGATACCGGTTTTACTTTATGTTTATTAAACGTTTAGTTTAGTACAGATTACATAGATGAGCAAAAAGTTAAATGATACTTTGAATTTTGATATGAACATTACTCATATATTAAGTATAGCTAAGTTTTGGCAAAAGAATTGTAGGAGAGGGAGGATATCACATAATGCATGGGGTGGAAATTCAATATTAAAAAGTTGGTTTAATGTGATACAAAACATTTAGGTGCTAAAAGTTGCAAGGATATGTCCTGCTGGATGCTTGTAGGAGCCAAAAAAGGATTGAATTTACAGCCTTAGCCTGCAAGAAATAGGAAATTAATGTAAATTGCAAAAATGAAAAAAAAAAAAAAAGGGTAACAAGTATGAAATTAACAGTATAAAAAAGCAATTAGTAATTTCTTATTTTTTTATTTTTTGCAAAGGTTTGCCAGGGGTTATATATGTTTGCTTGGGGCTATTATGACCCTGGAGAAGAATTGTAGCTAAAATTAATGTTACGAAAAATGGTGTAGAAAACGACTAACAACAATGATATTTATGGTGATAGAGCATTTTTAGTAATATGCAAAGCTGTTTGCATAATACAAGAATGATAAAAGATTAGTAAGGATAAAAATATGGCGTTTGTTTTTCTTCGTTCAACTGTGGTTGCTTATGTGAATGTACTTAAAATTAGAAAAGGATGAAAATGCTTGAAATTTTGAGTAGTTTGATGTTACGTATGCATACGCAGTAGCCAAATAAAAAAATAACGTGACTTATAAGGGATGCCTAAAGAATATGTTTGTTATAGAGGTTGACGCTTTTAGTGTTATAATTAATTGCTATGCAACAAGGGATGTATTTGAATCTATAGCTACAATACCAGGGGATGGTGTAAGTAACAGACCTTGTGTTAGGAACAATGTTTGATATTGCTTTTCCGCTCCCGATTTGGAGAAGAGTGTTAGAAGGAGAGACTTGTCTTTCTCTTGAGTGAAGGTGATCATCTCCAATTTTTAGCCGATGTTGTTTGACGATATGTCTTCGACTATTACAGAAGAATAACGATTTTGTTGGCGAGCTATAGAGGCGAAGATAGTACATATCAAGTCGGGTCTCGATTTTGATGGTATCATCACTATTTGATTCTATCAAGGTCTTCACAAATCTTTGAGGTATTTTCTACAATGCAACAGATTTGATTAGTAAAACATAAATTATTAATCAAGAAATAATGAATTGAGAAAGAGAAGGAGCAGGTATTGAGAGTTTCCTTACTTACAAGTTGATTTTCGAATTTCCCAGGTTTCAGCGTCGACAGAAAATGGGTGCAAGGTGTTTGTTTTTTTATGGACAACAACGTGAGGCATTCTCTTTATTCATACATGTTTGGAGCTGGAACATGTACATTGCTCACCTTTTGCTTTTGCAGTATCGCTTGCAATAATTTCGGAGCAATCATGATCATTTGTCGCAAGAGAAACTGTCTTTACCTTTTTTTTTTGATATTTTGCATAAAGTTCTCTTCTGCGCTTATTTTTGGCAGAAGTCTTTGCAGCGGCATTAATAACTTCATTTATGAGGCGTTTATTATGGTAGTACAAATTATTAGTTAAAATTTTTTTTATTATAGATATGAAAATTTTATATTATAATAATTTTTTTAATTGTAATATGTAAAAATTTTATATTATTTAAAATTGAGTTAGTAGTGTAACCATTTTATGTCGAAGGCTCTTTAAGAGGAAACAAAATTAAAGAGTGTTTGGTAGTTGTGATCTAGATTACTTTTAAAGTTTTAAACAGTGCAAAACTCTCACATACTATAATAATAATGAAAAAATCATTACAATGTAAAGCTTTCATATGTTACAGGAAAAATAATACTAATTAATAGTTCTAATCATCCTGCTAAACACTTTATAAACATGGGACTAAAGAAATAGACAACCTCGCTTGCAGAAAATGGCTGAACCAATAGGGTGTTTGGTAGTTATGGTCTAAACTACTTTATCAATTATAGACAGTGTAAATCTTTCATAAGCTACAATAACAATAAAAAAAATCTCTGTAAAAAAATTCTAACCAACGATTCTAACCACTTATCAAATATCCCATAAATAGTGATTCCCAAGCTGTCACTAGCCTGGCATGCATGCTTGACAAACTACCCGGCAAACCACATAGAAATTGTAATGAATAACCAATATAATATAAAGCCAAAAATTGGGAGTTGAAATCCCTCGTATTCAAACAATGCTAACAAAATCAAAGAGCAAAATAAAGAAAGGAAGAGAGTGTGGAATATTCTTTTACCTATATATCTAACTTGAAACAGTGTTATTTTAGCAAGTGTAAGAAAGCACTAAAAAGTGAAGGGAGAAGAGGTAAAATTTAAGAGAACGAAGAAAGGGACTTTATATGCGTCCTCTCGGCAACCACAAGAAAAAAGAAGTACTTGCAACTACGTGGTGCATTTGTGTTAGCAAATCAGTTGAAGATTAAGCATTAAAAATTGCCAAATACAATGGTTAAAAATATCCTTAATATATTAGCTAAGCATAAATCGATTATTATGCATAGGATGAATAATTTCTATTTTAGGCAGCACTTCTGAGTATAAAAGCAGCAAAAAGCAGCCTAAAAAGTCTATTCCCTCTTGAGAAATGAAGGTCCTTTCCTCTCTCTTTATAACTTAGGTAGTTTCGTAATTTTCAAAAAACATTTGTTACCAATAAAGGGACAAGGCAGTAAAGCATACAGTGGTAGAGTAGGAATCAAGCTTAAGACCACTTGCAAGGCCTTTATGCGGATATGGGACATGATATCCCCATCTAAGTAATTGTCACAAAACACCTGCAATAAACAAGTATCAAGAAACCATTGGTGCACGAAAAGAGTAAATAAAAATGAAATGAAATTTGATGTCATGTTAAAGCCATTAAGCTAATGACGCCTGTTGAGAGTGTGCTCGGCACCATCCTTGAGAACTGCTCCCGCGACAATCAGGTGGACATGCACGGTAGAGATCATCAAGAAGGCAATCCATAACCTCCTGAGATTGGCGTTTTATCCCGAGGTGCTCAACGGGGCCTCCGCTGGCCACGACACAAGTTACTGCCTCTTTGGGAAGGACACATGCTCAGGTCAGATTCTCGAAGTCTACAACCAAGCAGCCACTTGCAACCGAAGGTCGACATATGGCCTCATTTCCACCCTCAGATGGAGTCCAATCTACCAATGGAGGCCGCGACATATGTCACCTGCCCCCTGACAAATCTTAATGTGACACACAGGTCATAGTGAAACCCATTTAACACCCAGTTTGAGTGGTAGCTTATAAATAGAATGCATTTACTGCAACTTGAGGCTAATGTGTTCTTTTCCAGTTACCCAACTCCCGTACTCTGCCAAACAAAACCCGCCTTGAGTATTGGAGAGCCCTTAATCGGCACTATACCGGTGTCTCTTTTTACCACCGAAGTATCCCTCTTCTTGTTGCAGGTTCACCCAGGCATACGGGGACGAGCAGAGAAGAGCTATTCAAACACCGTACGTAGCCGCATGTGGTGTTGACCAGCAACCATCCAACGGTAAGCATCAACAAAGCCTTAAGAAGAAAACCTGATCTCATTTGACAATGACGAATCAATAGACCCCTATTGCAAAAGAGATAAAGCAGGCGGAAGGGGGGACAACTTCTTCAACAATTGCAGGAATGGTTATATTTGGCACCACAGGCCTATCAACTATTGCGTGACTGCTCGAGCCCAACAAGAGAACCTTGATCAAGAGGACTTGCAACACGATACATGAGTAAAAATCATCTAAAAGGAGCAATTTTTTTTGCTGAAAAATCGTAACAGACCATACGAAGATTTGAATGCAAAATATTGTTATCACAACAGGAAAAGTTTGAGAGATCACAAATTGCAGAGCAGAAAAACTACTCGCTTATTGAAGTCATAAAGAAAGTAATTTATAATGCCAAAAAGATACGATTTATTAAAAGTGGCAATAATCGTGTTCGTGTTGTATTTGTGTCGGCACGTTTATAGCACGACACGTTTAGCCCAAACACAAACACGGCACGATTAATAAACGTGCTAGAAATGTAAACATGAACATGATATGCCTATGGCACGCGTAATACGACACAACACGATTAACACTATTATTAAATGTGTCGTGATGGGTTGACACGATAACAACATGCATATGAGACGTTTATGACCTAATTAACTAAAAATAAAAAAAAATTGATTTTTTTTTAAAAGCCAATAAAGAAAATTAACAAAAACACAATATTTAATTAATGTTAACCTACTATAAATATTTCAAATATTTTTATTTTGAAGTTTAAATGTGTTATAAATAGGCAAGTCGTGTCGTGTCGTGTCAACACGTTTGCGGCCCGTTCAATTAAACATATTAAGGCGTGTTTAGCATGTTAGCTCTTTCCAGCCCGTTTATTTTCATGTTATTCGTACCAACTTATTTATGGCACAATTAATAAACTTGTGGTCTAAACCCGTTTATCTTATATCCTTTTCGTATCGTATCATCGTGCGTATCTGAAATTGTCAACCCTACGATTTATTGAACTAAACCAAGAACGAGAAATGGTAATCATGAAATAGTTCTAGAAAATAATCTCCGCGAACTAATGTAATTAGCATAGCTTTTTTCCCAACCATACAGTTCCACCTTGCCTCAGTTGAACCAGACAAAACTCATGAAAGGTAAAAAGGAAAAGAAGTTAACGAAGAAGATGAAAAAAAAAAAGAGAGGGAGACAGAGAAAGGGGAAGGAAATCCGCGGACGAAACATTTAAAAAGAAACGGGAAGCCTTCTAGACTTTTAAATATGTTAATAGATTATTAAATTTATTTTTTCTGACCAAATAATCTTAATTTTATGACAATATATTTTATATTTTTTTTTTAAATTCCAAGCATCAACAATTTAAATAATTGTCTCTAAAAAAATTTTAGGAAATGAAAACTAATATTAAAAATCAATAATATAATTAAAAAGTAATAAATAATTTCAAAAACAAATAAAAATCGCACTACATGAAAAAGGTATTACGATCGAATTAAAATTTAGAAAAATTAAATAGCAAAAATTTTATAATAACTATTATCGCATTTTATGCTTTATAATTACATAATAATTATTTCAATATTATTAACTTTAGCTATCCATACAGATGTTCTTAAAATTTTGCTGTCTCTTGTTAAGATTTGGTGCGTATAAAATTTCACAAGAGAAAATGTTTTTAATATTATATGAAATTGAATTTTTTTCCCTGATAAATCATAAAAATTTTGTTTAATAACGTGTTTAAAAAATATAATTATTACAATATAAAATAAAAATTAATTACAATAAAAAATTTACATATACTACAATAAAATTATTTTAACTACGAGATGCACTCAAAATTTGTTTGAACATGAGCGGAGTTTCTAATCCATGAAATGTTTCCAAAAATATCTCAAGATAAAAATGTTCCCCAAAAAAATTCCCAATCCTGTAAAACGATATGTCGTCTGAAGTGTTACCCCGCGCCAGCTGGTAAACTCTCTCTCTCTCCCTCTGTGCGGATTAGGAGAGAGAGAGTCACTCCTCATTTGCCTCTCTCACTCGTCTCTCCCTCACAATCTGAGAAACAGAGCAGTAAGATGAATACGGTTACGCTCTCAAACATACAGCTAAACCAGCCCATTTTCAAACCTCAGCTTCCATCAAAACCCTCTATTTCTCGCCAGTGCTTCAGAGTCCTCCGTTGCCGATCTTCCTTGGTAATCGAGACTTCAGTTGAGGACAAAGGCGACGTCGTTTCTGAGGAGAACGAAGCTCCTTCGCCGGTTGAGTCCATTTCTCGCCGCCTCATTCTCCTCCGTCACGCCAAGAGCTCCTGGCGAGATCGCTCCCTGCGAGGTTGCTTTTGCTTCTCTCTCCGGCGACCGGTTCTTGTTTCTTTTGCTCCTCTCCGTTGATTGAGTTCGATGGTGATAAAGTTGATGTCTTTTTTTTTTTTTTTTGGTTGCGATTTTGGGATTTTCGCAGGTCATGATCGGCCTCTGAGTAAAACAGGGCAAGCGATTAAAGTTGCTCACAAGCTCCAAGACTTGGGTTGGATTCCTCAACTCATTCTGTCTAGGTTGGATCAATCGGGGAAATTTTGGTAAAGAAATGAACTTTATTAGAATTTGGAGATTAAAATTCTGATTTTTCTGTGTTTGGTGCAGTGAGGCATTGCGGACGAAGGAGACGCTTAAGATCATGCAGGAACAGGTTCCAGGGTTTTTGGAAGCCGAAGTGCGGTTCGTTTCGAGCTTTTATTCGATTGCGGCCATGGATGGCCAGACCGCTGAGCACCTTCAACACGTTGTCTGTAGATATTCAGGCGATGAAAGAGTCACTGTTATGTAAGTGGTGAACAAAAATGCACTACAGTATTTTCCGTTCAGCATTTGAATTTCAACTCATCGCTTCTATCCGTGAACAACTCATCACTTTTAACCGCAGTCAGAAGCTTTCAGCTGCTACAACAAAAGAAAAAATTGTTATATTATTAAGCTCTCACATGCTACAATTTTTAAACTTGAAACTTTAGTTACAACTAAAGGTTCAATTTTTAAACTTGAAACTTTAGTTGTAACTAAAGGTTCAACAACTAAAGGTTCAATCTGATAATGGGAGAGTTATGTCTATGTTGTGTGGGCCAGCAGAATTTCACTACAAGGAAGAAGATTAAATTCACAAGAGAATTACACATGACACTCCTCTCAGCTTCTCTGTATATTTCTGACTTCTCTACGCACTCAACATCATCATTATCTTCATTAGAAGCTTACTTAATGTCTTGAACTGCTATGCAAAAGCATAAATGGAAATTTTTTCATTTGGGGAGGGATTTTATTTCTTTATTTGATATTAGGCTCATTCGTTAAATCTTTCTTGTGCTAGTTTGTGAAAGAGCTTTGTGATAATGATGACATAACTTTACAGGTGCATGGGACATAATAGGGGTTGGGAGGAGGCAGCCTCAATGTTCACAGGCGCCTCCGTAGAATTGAAGACATGCAATGCTGCTTTGCTCGAAACGACTGGAAAATCTTGGACTGAGGTTGCCTGGCTTTCTTTCTTTTTCTGATATCCTGCCATTGGTATTTATTTACTATACCAACATTTGTCAAGAACTTTTATGAGAAGAGTACGTCTTTGAACAAATCTGGTTGAAGAAATATGTTGGCTTGATAAGCCTTTAGCAGTTGTAGCTCTTTTTCTTTCTTTCTTTTAGTAGAATCTAAATCATGTTGAACTTTTAGCTTGTAAGTTGCAAGAAAATTAGACCTTTTCAAGTTTTGAGTAGCTCATTCTCTAAAAGATTGACAATTGAATATGGCTTTGTCTTTCAAAATATATTGCATGAGACATACAGAATATAAAGTTAGCTCAAACTAGTGGTGGCAGATTGCGCTCACACAATTATAAACTAAGGGCATAATATGCTCTCAGTAGATCATTTATATAAAAGAGATAATCGAGAACCCAGGGAATGCTAAGAGGATCTACGTACTAACAGGGAGAGAATAATAATTATGAGTAGTAATTTGTCTCTCTATTTGGAACCTAAAAGAGAGAATAAATGTTGGGTTTTGAACACTGGACTTCCCTAACCTTATTGGAGGTGGGCCATGGGGGTTGTGTGATGCCGTATTACTAGCAAGTAACTTTTGGTTAGTTGGGAAAAGGGGTAGTAATAGCTGGTTGGTGATTCCAAGGTCCTGTGCAGTAATTTCAACTCAATTCTTCTTTGCCTATCCATCCATGCGGTTAGCCTCCGTTCATGGTGAAATATGGCTTAGTACTGCTTGTTTCTTCAAAGAGGAGTCTTTTTATTTTTAATTTTTTTAATGGGGAGTCTATGGCATTGTGATTACTGTTTGTTTGTTGAAGGAGTCTATTGCATGGTGAGCCATGAGTAACAAGCTTTGGGAACTAAATTAACTTTAGAAAATCTAAGAAAGGTGCACACACCAGTTAGGTGTGCACTTATATGGTCGAAATTTTTGAAAGGTTTGTTCAAGTTATTGATGTTTGAAATCTTTTCTGGGAATCAGATATTGGATAAATGGAATTTTTGTACGGGATTGATGCAACTACAGATGCTTGTGACTGTTTTGGTCATACTTTGTGGAACTTAACTTTTTGTTTTGGTGTATTTTTATTCTCTGCTTCCTACTAATCCGGTGTTTACCAATTACAGGCATTTGCTTCAGCAAGACTTGGCGGGTGGAAGTTGCAGGGCATAGTAAAACCAAAGTAGCTAGTGCTCTCTACAACGTTTTCAAGTTTTGGATACTAACCGTAACAAAAAAGAGCTATACAGACAACCCAAACCCTCAGAAGATCCCATCTCTGTAATAAGTCTTCTTGTTGCTAAAAGAGTTCTAAGAGAGTTGTGAAAACAGTACGATTTGTGACTCTGCCACCAATCTGCATGGTTGGGGAGGAGGTCGAAATTATTCAGAGATTCATCCACGTTTGAGGTAGTGAATTTCTCTAATTGGCGACCTCATCCGAAGTGTTAGAGTATGGTGACCCGAATTCAGTTTGGCTTGATTCGAAAAGTTCGCGGTGTGATAAATTGTGGTGAAAAACAAAAGTGGGATTTTTCATGAGATCTGTGGTGGTAGCAGAAGGATCAGGCCAATAGGCCCGATCCTATACCGATCCCATAGCCCACCACTGATCTCATCGGAGGTACGGGGGCTCCGTCCTACGGTATGGACCGTCATTGTTGGGCCGTTAAGTTTATATTTTTGGCCCATAGGGTTTTGCCTATACCTATTTATATGATGTATTGCGTTAGAGCTTTAGTATTATCGACTTTCGAGCCTCCTTAGCGCTTCCATTATAATCTTCACGAGTTTAGTGATTTTTTTCTCTCCCGTTTTGGGTTTTCACGTAAATTCTGTGTGTTTTTTCCCGTGCATTAATTTCGCAACACGAAGCTTTGCAAAGCTGAAAGTGTCGAGCTGGAATTCTTTTCTACCATGAGGGGATGAGCTTCTTCAGTCTTTATCAATCGCTGTAAAAATTACCCAAGATAGCTAGTTCTAATAGCTCTGCTACGTTTATGAAGTTGCATATCTATTCAGTGATCGAAATTTTTCATCGAATAATTACTTTCCAGCTGGCTGTATTGTGTTTATCTTATTATTGAATTACATTTACCCGTATTTGGCATGGTCCTTTAATTAATAGCTTGAAGCCACTAACCATCATGGATGTTTGACAAACTAGTTTGAACTGAAAAATTAAGTCTAGATACTGTCGTATGTGAGTGCTTTATATTATAGCTGTCTTTTGTTTTATATTGTAGCTGTTGTGAGAATTTGACGCAATAGATGGTTCAAACTGTGCCAAACGGAAGGTGAAAGATGAAGAGAACCAATTTTTGGTGGAACCCAAACTCTTAAAACCGAATAATCTTCATAGTGAGCGTGAATGGATGAATGTAATTTTATTTATATATATATAGTGAGGTTTTCAAGTATAAAACCTTTCTAGGGCCAAGAAATGTTCTGATTTGCTCCTTAATTCATAGAACAAATTTTGAAATGTCGGCACAAGCGGCCATTTCGATATCTCTAGAGTCCAGATGCATATCAAGATTCGTTTCATTGATCATATTTGAATGTTTGACTTTGACTTGATCGTGACACATGACATGCATTTGAACCTAGGGAAAAAAACACCCCAAAGGCCAAAACAAACGGTCAAGCATGCAGCCAAAGGGGAAAAATGTATCTTGCTTAAATGATATCTTCATACATATCTCCCTCTTTTAACGTCCTAAAACTTTGGTGGGCTCAAATTTTTGCTAGAGAATAGCCAAAAAAAAAAAAAAAAAAAAGAAGCTGAAAGAAGAAGAAATCAAGTCAAATGGACTTGAATAAAATGTTATCAATAATCCTTTTTTTAAATTATTTTAGGAGTATTTTATTTTTTTAGGATTTCAGTTTGGTTCGTTAGAGAAGTGTTAATACTTTCTTGACGACGTTGAAAAATATAATTAATAAAAGAATTAAAGCACATACGCTTTAGATGAAGTCTACTTCTAAAAAAAAGTGTGCTTTGGAATTTGTACATGTTCTCAAAAAGAAAAGCAAGTAAAAAATAAATACAAAAGCAAAAAAATAAAAAAAACAACAGAAATGCAAGTGGGGAGTGTTGGGTTGCGTTGGTGTTGCTGTGGCTGAGCTGTGAGAGTACCTGTACGGAGAAAGAAAGAAGAAAGACCCTTTCTCTCTCTTTCTCTCTCCTCTCACCAATGACTTTTGCTGGGTTTGGTTTTGGCGTCCTTTGATTTTGGCTGTCTCTCCCGCAAACTGCAACAAAACAGTCGCATCTGCTTTTTTGGGTCCGGTGAATTTCCTGCTTTTACTCACAATTTCTTTTTTTTTTTCCTTTTTTGGGTCCCTTCTCTGCTTAGCCTGCTTAGAGAAGGAAGAAAAATTAAGGAGGACGAAGAAACACCAGAAAATTGAGCGCTGAAGAGTTTGAAGATCTTGAAAATTTTGGGATTTTTCACTCTCTCTCTCTTTGACTTTCCATCCATTCTATCATCTCCTCCCCTTTCCTCGGAGAGATTGGATTTTTTGGGCGGTGGGGTCCACCAGTTTGAGGACGCTTTGCTCCCTCTATAATTTATATTTTTCTCTTTCTTGAAAAAGGTTGCAGCTTTTCGCAGTATTGGAATTGGATCTTGCTCGTAGACGTGGAGAAGAGAAAAAACGAACGAAATTTCCTTCCTTGTCAAGCTCAAGCTCTTCTTGGTGAAATATTTGCGAGAGGAGAGAGAGGGAGATAAAAGACACGGAGTAAGGGTTCTAGCTTGTGGAAATGGCAGAGAATTGAGGTTGAACATAGAAGCTTTTTTAGGGAATTTCTTTGCTTAAAACATTCTCATGCGACGAGGTTGGGACGCAAAATGATTGATCAATTCATCAATTTCGTGATTCGCCCTCCCAGGTTACATATTCGCACTGCCCTTCACTTCACACACTTACCCATTTTTTTATGATTTTCTTTTCGCTTTAAATGAACCTTTTTTTTTTTTTGAAAGGAAATGAAGTACTTTTTTAAATTCAGATAAAGCTAATTTGGAATATTTTAGGAATTTTAGGTGAATATTTGATATGCTTTGCGCATTTATTTGTCTATTCGAAATTTATTCGAGAGTTGGCTTTATCACTGTTATTCAGGAAAGAAACTGAAAAGGAAATTACCCCCTGAAAAGAAAATTTTCATAGACATTTCCTTTGTGCAGGGTAGAGAATTTTGAATCCTTTAATGCACTTTAATGAATTCACCATTTCCTTATTTGTGCTACCTTTAGATTCTCATGCATTCTTTAGCATATTAAGCTATTGTTCGTTGGCAATTTTCGGTTTGTTATGCTCATTTGGGGTGATTGTGTACAGGGCGGATTATAATCCAGATCAGTATCTGTGGGAAAAGGAATTTACTCTTGCACGGCGAACGTACATTCGACAAGACTTGGAGGCAAGTATGGACGCTAGTACATTGCAGTCATTTTGTGCTCTTCACTAGTTTGCAATAATGTGCGTTTGCATAATAGTTCCTGAACCATGCTGGATTATTTATGTTTCAATATTTGCAGCTCAGGAATTTGAGGGGTCACGTATTGCGTTGCAGTCATTATGTGCCTTCGGAGATCCCTGAAGATTCTCCCCTTCCATGTGTCATATACTGCCATGGAAACAGGTAGGAGTAGAGAAGCTAGACCTTTTTCTTAAAAAAAAAAATTTGTTCTGCACATTGTGGTCTTCCCCACATATGGAGAAGTTAGGACTTGCCGATTTGTCTTATATGCAAAATAATGCAGTGGATGCAGGGCAGACGCAAATGAGGCTGCTGTAATTCTTCTTCCATCAAACATCACTGTTTTCACTCTCGATTTTTCGGGATCAGGCTTGTCTGATGGTGATTATGTCAGTCTTGGTTGGCATGAGGTACTTTTCCTATTTTTCATTATTTTCTTCTTTTGCGAGTTTTTATCTCTTTGAGCTGTGTAAGTTTTCATTAATCTGTGCAGAAAGACGACCTCAAAACTGTTATATCACATTTGAGAAGCAACAAACAAATTTCATGTATAGGACTCTGGGGACGATCTATGGGTGCAGTCACTTGGTACTTCATCTTCTGTTTATGCAATCATTATTATCTAAAATTCACAAATTTGTCTTTTGATTTTGTTTCTTGTGGGTTTCTGTCACTTGCAAGGTTTACATGACTTGCTCTAGTGTTAGAATTTCATTGCAGATTGATCGCCAAAAAAGGCTTTGTTCTTTTGTTTTGCAGAGATTGTCTCAAAATCTTCCATTTGCTTGTTGATGGAAAGGGTTTTTTTTAATTATGTTTTCAATATATTAACTTTTGACGTAGTAACTAAAAGATACTGTAATGCAGCCTTCTTTATGGAGCAGAAGATCCTTCGATAGCTGGAATGGTGTTGGATAGTGCGTTTTCAAATTTATACGATCTAATGATGGAACTTGTGGATGTGTACAAAATCCGGCTTCCTAAATTCACAGTAAAGTGTCTTGACTGACCTCTAACTTCATTCTACCCACTTTAGATTGTGATTGTGAGGAAAAGCTGTTGTTAATCATGTTCTCTATGATGTGTTTTTCTCTATTCTCTTTAATCAGGTCAAGATGGCAGTACAATACATGCGCCGAGTAATTGAGAAGAAGGCAAAGTTTGATATAATGAATCTTAATTGCTTACAGGTTTGCCTATGTTATTATTATTTTTTTTCCTTAGAAAAAAGAATATAAGGTCAAGCCTAGTTCATTTATGTAGTATAAATTTTGTAGACAACTAAGTATGCCCATCTGTGGTGGCTGTCAGGTTGCACCCAAGACATTCATTCCTTCTTTATTTGGACATGCTAAGGATGACAAATTCATCCAACCTCACCATTCTAACGATATATATAACTCTTATGCGGTATTGCCTTAATTGGGATCCTCTACCTTTTAAAAATAATACGCCTCAGTTGGAAATATTTAATAACTCCTCTGATCCTCTGCAGGGCGATAAAAACGTTATATATTTTGATGGTGATCACAACTCCTCTCGGCCACAGTTCTTTTATGATTCAGTATCAATTTTCTTCTTCAATGTTCTTCACCCTCCACACATTTCTTCTGTTAATTTGTGTAAGCCGGATAAATACTATGACCTGGGGGATTTGAAGGTTGCTGCTGGTATGGATGAGGTAATTGCTATTTCTATTTGATGTCATATGTGTAACTAGAAGAATTTAAAGCGTCATACTTATTTATTCATTTGTTGGTATTGATGGTTACAAGTTCATGGCAAGTGTTTTCATGCTTAGTTTGTGGATTGTGTGTTTTCTTACTTCTATCAGAATGTTTGCAGTTTTTACGTTATATGCTGCAATATAGTAGCAATCTCTATTGTACTTGATTTTCAACTCGCTGTTACGGCTCAAACAATTACAGAACTTGTCAACAATTTTTTGAAAAAAAAATTAAAAAAAAAAAATCCAACAACAGTGCCTTCCCTGTTTTCCTAGCGTTTTGTAACAACTTACTTGTTCCATCACCATAGAGATTGATAGTAATTTGTCTTCATAATAATTTGTCTTCTTTTTCGTTGCAGGGATTGTTATATGAGATTATAACTGGAGTCCATTCTGCGGGTGCTGACACAGCAAGTTCATCGTCTGCTCCTGCCATTGTTTCAACTACAAAATCAGTAGATGAGCTTCTTTCTGATATTGCCCCGGTGACTGCTGTATGGATCTTTTTTTTTTTTTTTCCCCCTGGTTTATTGCTTCTTGTCTCCATATTTACGTTATGTTAAACTATTGCGTGATTCTTAATAATGCAGGATTCAGTGCTTGCTGAGATTAATGAACTCGGTCAGGACTCATCAAAATTACAGGTGGTTTTATCTACTACTACCTCCATGAAAATGTTGTTTGATTCATCTTTATTGAGTTCAGGAGTCAACTGAAAACATGTTTTTCTGTTACCAATTTAGAGATTTTTTTTCCTCCCTTAAAACTGTCTAGATACGGTTTTACAGGATAAGCCAAATAGCCAGAATGATGAATGTTGCTCGTATACAAGCTCAAATAGAGAAAGCTGGGGAAGATGCTCGTCTCTAGGAGGCAGTGATGAAGAATCTTCTGCAGATTGCACAGCTGCAGAGAATGGTCATCAGGTCTCTCTCTCTCTCTCTCTCTCTGCATTTTACTGAAAACGTTTTCATTTTCATCATCTGCTACTTCATAATCCTATCAATTATACCCCGCCTGAAGTAAAATGGCCTAGATTCGTTTGTTTGTTTGTTTTTTTTTTTTTTTTGGAAGTTTTGGCAGATAAATATATCTTCTTTGCTTGCTACCAGGTCCTGTCAACTCTAGGCTTTAATGATAATTTTTGAGATTGACAAATTTGTCATCGTTAAAGCTCCAATTATGGCGCTTTGCCTTGTATTGAGATATAGACAATTTCTTGACTTCTGGTTTAATACCCTTTTGTTTTTTTAAACTATAGAAGACTCTTAAGGTGTTTGCAACACCTCTACGAAACAATATGCAGCAGAGGTCATCAGACCCAACAAAAGAGGAAAAGAAGAAGAAAGCACCAACCATCCCAAAGAAGCCGAAAAGTGAAAAACTCGAGAAGTTAGAGGCCCTTAGCAGACGACTACGACATTGCATTCTAAAGAGAGTAAACCACCGGAGACATCAGTCTTCATGACTGTTTGTGCAATAGATGAGGGTTTGTAGCTACTAACGTTTTTTATCTTCTATTTGTACTTCTCATTAGTGTATTCTCCAACACCATCATGTGATTCGATCCTTTCACTCGTCTTGTTTGAGGGCGGGCACAGATTCTTTCTGCTCCATTTTGTGTGTACCATTCTCGTCTTGTTCTTGCTGGGTTCCACTTCCTCTGTCATTGCACACAGTCTGATTCTCGTCTGCAGATCTCTACAATTTGGCAACTTCAAATGGCACAATGTTGTCATTGTCTTGTAAGATTGGACCTGGTTAGGTCATTTTACCCGAACCAAAGATTGACTAATGTGGTGATTCAGATAATAGGAAAGCTGACACTTTGGGAGAGTTCAGATGAATTGTACAATTGTCTGATTGCTTAGTGGGAATATTGTTGGCCGAATATGGCAGAATTGAGGAAATGCAGATCAAATTTCATGCATGGCCTGCATGATAATGCGTCACACGTATGGTTTTGTCAACATCCTTTAGTTTTGTCATGGTGTGTAAATTTGCCTTGGAAGCGAAATCGGATATGCTGCCAAAATTGGCACACTTGGGGGAATTTTGTTCGCGGGTTTGTCTAGATTTGATGAGTACTTCTGGACCACATTCGTGGAGTGCGAAAGGAAACATAAATATATGTACCCTTTTTTTTTTATGCGCAAGGAAAACAAAGTGCAAATCATGTTAAATTCCTTTTTCCATCAAGTTCGGGCAAGTAACATGGGCCGTCGCGCTTGTAGGGTTTGAGAAGATTTTTCTGAAACTCCTTTCAAATCCAGTCTCGCGTTCATATAAAAATATGAAAAATGTGATGGGATTAAAAAAAATACCCAATCATCACTGTATAAAAAGGTACATTTAACAATTTCATAAAAATTCAACGTTTCAAAACTATTTGTAATAACCTCTTTAATTTTGTTTTTTTCCCGCCAATTCTTCATCAAATTAACATGTAAACCAAATAAAAAACTAAAACTAAAACAAAATCAACTAGTGACATTTCATATTAATCAGCCACCATGGACCAGCTCTAGTAACTCAAAACTTTGATTCGGTATTGGCCAATAATGACAGGGCTAAAGGCTCTTACCAAGGCTGCGCCAAGTATCAAATGGTTAACAGAATCCAAAAAAAAATTGTGGGAATCTCCACAAAGACTGATAAAATTAGCATATTAGATCTACGTTATGATAATTATCACGAAACCGAACTAATTCTTGCCCTTGTTCACAGTAATTCTTTGGATATGATTGAACCTTGGTCATTTCTGTGAACGTGTTTTGGCTGAACCTAGTTATCTCAAAACATCTATTAATCAACAGCAACACCTAATCAGAGAGCATCCCAACACACTCATACAATGAAACAAGAAAGTCCTAAGTGCATATTCTACTCGACAAACGAAATTACAGATCGCTATTTGTAACTTTTTCCTGCTGATCGTCTTTCCCGACTGTATTTCCAGATGATTCAAACTGCTCTCTAGGCAGGAAAACAGTGTGTGGTTGCTGGCAAGAAGAGTTTAAACTCGACTCCAGTATCTGGTGTGTAATCACTAATTCTGGTTTGGCAAATGTTCCTCTGCTTATGTTAACCCGTTGCTTCTTAGCCGACCTCTCACCACTGGGGCTATCAGAAGGGGAACCAACATGGCAACTGGAATCAGGGGTTGACGGTTCATGGTGAGATGATAAAGATTCATCAATAGAAAGGCTCTTAGCTGTGGTTCGTTCCTTGGCAGTCTTGTCTTGAAGTGGGGCCTCCGAGGTTGGTGCAGGTGTAGCTGGCTCAGACTTGTCAGAGTCCGGGCGATTATCACCTGCTGCCGGGGCTGAGAGCCCAGAGCCAGGAGCATCTGAAAGAACTCCACTTAATCTTTGTTGTTCTTCAATAATCTTCTTCAAGTACTTGCCTTGCGCTTCTATGCGTAACTGTAGCTGTCTCTGCACCTGTTGCACGTTGACAGTTTCAGTTAATATGGTTTATGACCTTCACCTCAACCCATGATGCCCCAATATAACAAAAAAATAAACATCTAAAAAGGGTAAATTTTCTAGTCTACTTGATTAAATAGTCGTGGCAAAAACAGGAATCAACCTCTAATTGCTCATGCAGCCGCTTCTGCACCTCCATCTGCAGCTTCAACGCTTCAGTAATTTGCATCCCACTGGAAAGAGAAAGAGCGTGTACTTGCTCAGCCAAATGACAAGTCAAATTAAACAATCAGACAGTTTCATCATTTATAGTTTTATGTTCTTATATCTCAGTTGTTCCTGATGCTCATAAGAACAGCAACTATGACAAATGTATAGCTGCACTCAATGTTCCTATATAAAGCAGGCTGTTCAAGCACAAACTTCAGAATAAAAATCAGACTGATATCGGTACGATCCATTTATCTACTAGTAAATCAGTATTAAAAGCCCAAAACAGGGGCAGGCAGCTCTACTTACGATGAACCATCCAAATTGGAGAGTGCATCCACAGATTCTTTCTTGTCAGCTTTTTTTCCTTGCATCAACACATAAAAGGAATCACGACATTAAGGCAGGAGTACAAAAAAACAAATGAATATATTTATACCTTTTTTGCAATCAACGACTACTGAATCTACCGTCAACCCGGAAAAATAGCTAAAGAATCAGATATACATACCATCAGATGAGGAGTCAGGTAGGTATTTTGCAAGCCGATATTTCTGGTTGCATCACAAAGTAAGAGAAATAAACAATGAGAACAGAAAACAATATCCAAACCCATTCCTTAAATGCTGAATTTGACAAATTACAATTAAAAAAAAAGTTACTTTTCTTATAATTCAACTAGATATACGGGTAAATACTTATTTAAAAAGCAACTATATATTACCTGTAAATGACTTTTAACATGATAAATTGTTAAACCTTGTACACCCATCACTCTGAGAACGCCTTTGGGGGTAGCACCTAGGAAAGGATCAAAATAAAATAAAATGAAGGAAAATACGAGCATTCAGAATTCAACACACAAATTTTACGCAGAAATTGATAGATTTCTCGATAGAAATTGACTGATCCACTACAAGTGTGATTGTATGAGTATCTAATCTAAATATTTACTGAACAGTAGAACACATTACATATCGAATAGTGATTAAGCTTTAATAATCCTAATTCAATCAATCAATGCATCCAATCAACAAACAAATGACATGAATTCAAGGACAAAAGAATACAATGAAAATAGAAATCCTGGTGCGGCAAATAGAAGTTAGTGTAACTCACGATCTGGTCCACCAAGTTGTTGCACAGCATCAACAAAGCGTTCGTGAAGATCATGCGTCCAACGCAACCTTTGTTTTGAGGCAAGACTGGGGTTGTTCAGACCGTTCCCTCCATTCACGGGGTCCATTGTGTTCGCACCACTATCTAAATGTTGACCATGGACAAACGTATTGTTCCGAGAAAAGATTGAACTAGGAACACCCTTTGATTGATACATTTGTTGTCATTTATCTAAGGAAAAAAAAACCATCAATTACTCGATAGTATGAAAATAAAGGAAACTCCAAATGAAATTAATTCCAAAATATCAATCCTAGAGTTTAAAAGAATTTAGCATGCCAAAAACATTCAAAACTTTGCATTTTGCTTGTATCAATTTAGCATCATGTACAATATTTTGCTTCTGCCTCGATTCTTTAACATAAAAAAGCTTAAAATCAATCTACACCAAGAAAAACCAGATCACCACTCTCTGTATATGCCCAACAAAAAATTGAGGGATCATCATAAAATCGCACATGACTGGATTAACTACTAAAACTCAGAGAACAGAAACAATGTTACTTGCCATACAAACTTCCGATGAGCTCTGGTTTTAGCCTTCTTTGTCCCTCTCATTAATACATCCAGATCCAAGATTGTAAGCTCAATACAATCACTATGGCAAGCACTTAAAGCTTGAATAGTTGCAGTTAGGAATAGAGTATGATTTAGTTGTAATAATAAATAGAAACCATAAAAGCGCCTAAAATCACAAAACATTATTAACCGATAGTTTATAATTCAAATAATACAAAATCCAAACACAGAAAAAAAATGTAAAACTAGCTATATTCCTCTTAAAAGCTAATGTCCCCATCCTATATCTCGATGGTCAATAACAACAGTGAAAGCACAAGGCATGTAGTCTGAAAAAGGCAAAAGATATTGCTTAAAAACACACACAACTTTAACGGTTAACTTTAGCTCGAAGAGGAAAGTTCATCTGTTTTGCATAAATTTGGGTACTTTGAAAACTGGGACTTCTTTTCACTCTTTTAAATAGAGAACGTAATTAGGACAATTAGACAAGATTTTTTTTCGCTACTTTTTTTAAGAGGCAGTTAATGAAGACATAATTACAGCCGAATGCATTTTGGGAATTAGGGCTGAAGCTTCCACCCATTTCCAATTAACACCCAAATCTCCCACAAAATTTTAATCAAGTATATCCGAGCAAATTATTAGATTGTACTCATCAAACAATTAGGGTTCTTAAACAAAAAAAAGTCAAGAATTAACCTACACCAACTACTCTTTTGCACAATATCCATAATGAAAGACGTCGTTTTTAGGTCAAACAATCACAAAAAGGAAGACGAAGAAGGAGAAGATGAAGAAGAAAAAGACAAAAACACAGAAGCAGAAGAAAACGACCCCCCAAAATTGAAAGCCGAAGCTTTTACACCCAGAAAACGTTCGACTAAACGTCCAAGAAAACATACCCAGATCTGCAAAATCCAAACAGGGGCCAAAACTCAAATCCTCCCGCCCTCCAATTTCGGACGCTGCTTCTTCGTCTCTCTAAATTTCTCTCTCTTTCTCTATCAAGCTCGAGGTCGTCTCCGTGCGGTTAAGACAATGAAAATGATAATAAAAGGAAGTGTCCTTTTGGAATTTGGAATATGGCGGAGGAGTTTTACTCTCGGAAAATTTGCTGGGTCTTCAACGCGTGTTTTCTCTCTCTAAAAAAAAATGGAAGTAATAATAAAATAAAAGAGGAGAGAGAAAGGCAGAGATAGAGAGAGATTCCAGACGTACAAGTAGAAGAAGAATAGCAGGGAGAGTATTAAATATTCAAAGGAAATAAAAGGAACGGACTTTATTTATAGAGTCTATTCTACTTCACACCACTACCCACTCTCTCTCTCTCTCTCTTTCCTTTCTCGTCAGTCTTCTTCTCCTCTCCCTTCGGCCTCAAAATTGTAAGAGCCACACCAGGTAAAACTGTGTCTCATTGGTCCCCCACATTAATTAATTAATTTATTTATTCACTTTTTTTAATGGTTGTAAAAAAAAAATAATAATAAATAAATATTTGGTCCATCGTCATAGTTTTTTTTTTTTTAATTCAGGTTAATTATGTAAGGATTAGAAAATTTTTTATCAATGTGAAGATTCTCTTTATATATTATGAGAAGTTTCATGAAATTTCTCTGTCACTATATTTGTTAGTTTTCTAATTTTGTTATTAGTGTTTTAAATGGTTATATTTGGTTTTTTTTTTAATTATTAAATGTTATATGTTTATGGGCAAGTGTTTGTGATGATGAGATATAACTAACACCGCGTTATAAATCCACACTAGAATTACAAGGAAAACTCTTCTCTTTAATGTTTTTCCTTTTGTTAGTTTTCTATTTTTTTATTATTATTTTAAATGCTATATTTGGGCTTTTATTTAATTATTATTCACGGATGAGATGTGATGAAGAACGCGCTATAAATCCTTACTCTTTAATCTTACTCCTTGTTTTCTCCCACAAACAAGAAAATAAATTTTTAAATTCAATTCTTCACAAGCATTTAATATGCAAATAGAAAATTTGTGAAGCCCCCTAGTGGAATACTACCAAACCCGTTGTGAGCCAAAGGAGGATTGCCAAACAAACGCTGAAATATATTTCTATAAATAAAACTACTCACACAAGAAAGAAAAAATCAAAGATTTATTTCTATAGAAGTAAGGATTTTTGAAAAGGAATAAAACAAAACAAAGTTGAAAGTCCAAAGTCCAAAGCCCTCCAACACTTTGACACGGCTAACCTTACTATTTGGAAAATAAATAAATCAATAAAAAATATCGAAAAAATAAAATATTGCAAAAATAAATAAATTAATAAAAAAGTTGTAACTTTTTACGTGATTGGCTATGAGGATAGTGATAAACACCATACGTGATACAGACCGGCCTCAACGGAATCTGCCTAATAATATTCCGTTTTTGCTTCTCTAAAATCAATTATTCCGGCAGCTTTGTCATTTTCCTTTGCCTTCGTTTTTGAGGGCTACGTCTGCTTTTTGGCATTTTCTGCGGCTCTTTTTCTTGTTATATTATTATAAAATTACCCAAAAAAAAAAAAAAGAAAACCCACGAGGTGCCCTCTTCTTCACTCACTATGCCTTTTTCTTCATTTGATTATTTAAATTATTTATTGTCCTAGTTCAAATACTAACAAAGGATTATTTAGAATTATAATCCAAGGACCAAGGTGGGTTAACAGTGTTTAGGATTCGTTTATCCACTTGGCTCAAGCCAAGTATAAACAAAATTCGGTCAAAGCAATGTTTCTCCGTTATTGGACCATCTAACAAGAAATCCCATCAAAAGTCATCTTTGTATGGAATCACAAGGATACAATAACTACGATGATGAAAAATGCAAAAGAACCAAAACAGACAGTTCACATTTAATGTCTAAACATAATGACTTCAAAGAAGACAGGCTACTTAATTAGAAGTGGTCCTATGCAAAGGAGTCACCTTTCAGTCTGAGTTCGCTTTCAAATATTGGCTTCTTGCAATTGGGTCACTATCCTTGTGCAGCCTATAGCAACATTTTTGTACGACACTCTAATGCCACCAACTACTCAACAGGGATGTCCCATTCTGCTATTTTACCTGAAAATTTGATTGTTTACTTGCACAAAACAAAACCCTTTTGAAAATCATCCATGTATCATTTTGCTGCCACGGATTCGGTCAGGCAGACTGAGACACTCAAAAGTATTTCGTGCGTGCAGTTGTTTAGCGCAGCTTGAACCACTATTATGGTTTCAGGACATTGAGTAAAAGTCAAAAGCGGGATATACTCACAACTTTGGAGACATATGGTTTATCAAGTTTAGCAGCAAATTGTCTGAAATTTCTAAGCCACTACACTAGTAGTTTGGATTTACATTTTGGGACAATTTGTTCCTGACTTCCCAGGTCTTGCAAACCTCGTAGGCAATAAAATCTAAAGTTTTTTACACTTGGAACATTCTAGTGGATGGAAAGAAAAGGAAGATCTTACTCAAATTATGTGATGTGGAAGCATTGGAGCAGATCTCAACCCTACATGCCATACCCAGGAATCCCACGAAGATCAACTTGAGCCACATTAACCTCCTGAGCTCTCACCTTGGTCTCACTCCAAATCAAAGATGTGGTCGATTCCAAGCTCAGTACACTTTTCTTCCCTCCACCTGGAGACCCTTCTAGGGTCAATCCACCAGGACTCTCATGTGATGTTAGGCAGCTCTCGGTGGAGCAGTCAGCTCTTAATGGACAAAGACTATTTGGCGCCTCTTCTGGGCCATGCACTCCAGCCACCTCCACTGATTGTAATGAATAGAAGCCAAGAGGGTCAACTGTGGAGCTTATTGATGTTTTACTCCCCAATCCTTGATATTTCTGGCTGTCTGTGTCAATAACAGAGCCCCTGATAAATTGATCCGCAAGCATCTTACAAGCTCTCTCAAGCATGGCCATATATCTTTGCTCGGCACTCTGGCGAATCTGCAAGTGCTTCTCGGCCTAAATAGCAAAAACAAGGGAGTCAAGTGGCTTTACTGTGGGAGTAGACCTTTATTCTATGGAAGCTTAAGTTGAAAGACGAAACAATGTTAACAGAAATAACTCTGAGGTCATCTAAAGAAAAGGCTCTGCATGGGCAGATGTCTTTGTACTCAAAGCAAATTCCTATATCTCTTGACCACAATCACAGAAACCAGTTATCATATCAATAAAACTTTCTGCTCATGAACACGTTCCATAAAACGTTAAGTTTATGCATAGAAATTACCTCAACTTGTAAATGTAATTTACTCTGTACTTCCATTTGTGCTCTTAATGCCTCCTTGACTTCATAATTCCTATAGATGAGAACACTTCCTTATGTAATTCGGTCATATTAGAAAAGTCAATGTACAATGATATTCAAGCAGATTACAAAATGATTTGAAGAAAGATGAGAAATTATATTCTTACTCGTTCATATCAGAAGCTGGCAAATTTGGAGAAGAATTACCAGCCCTTGGGCTTTCGAGAAGGAATGAAGCTGAGATCCCTCGCATAGATCAGAGACAGAAAGTCAGTCTAAAAAACAAATTTCTGATTAAATAAATTCACAAAATATCATCAATACCTAGGGCACAGTTCAATTTTTTCAACTAGGTGGCCCTCCACTGGAGGAATATAAACAAACAGAATAAGCTAAGGAGACAAAGAAAGAGTGCTTATGTTATTTTCTGAAAAAGATAGTAATTTTGGAAACCATATTACAGATGATAGTGTATTGCAAGGGCTCTGGAGGCCTTAAAACAAAACCCACCATCTTTAGATGCCTCACCCATATCCTTTCCTGACTGTATGCCTAGCCTGAACTTCTACAATATTAGAAGAAATATTGTTTATCAGCAATATGGCCAAGATAATGTTATTTTTGACCATCCAGAAGTTCAACTGGGGGTTCTCAATATTAGCTTTAAAGAAAAAAAAAAAAAAAACCTGGAGGTGACTCTTCAAGTGGAATAGAGTCAGTCCTTTCACATTCATCGTCCGCATGATGGCCTTTGGTGTAGCTTCTGCAATATCATTCATGCCCTTTTTAGGGTGCTAATAGCTAAATTCCAAGCATGGATATTCCAGTATTTATCAGCAACTAAAAAACAACCATCTTTGATATGTTTGTAGAAACAAAATTAACTTAAGAGTGGCTAATGCCTCTTAGTTAGGTCCATTCAGACTCGCATACAAGCCTAAATATGCTAAGCTGAAGCAGCATTTATAACCACAGCCAACTAATAACAACGACTGTACGAAAGCGCCATTGGCACAACTTGATCACACTCATTCAATCAAGTTACCAAGTGTATTAACATGATCGTATTAAACCTAAGAGTGTAAAATAAATTGGAAGGTCATAATATATAAAACGATGGGACATAGATTTCCCTTGCTGCTTTCTTAATATGACCTTCAAAAAAAGTTGAGGAAGGAAAAAAAAACCATTAAAAATTTAGAATGAACATAAAAACAACCAAAATATTCAACCCGCATGGAAAATAAAAATGTACAGAGAAGAAAAGCATCGCATGCACATATTATAGATGAGAACTGCCTAAATTCCATAACTAGGAAGTGCAACAAAAACGTTCCAAGGACATAACAATGAATAGTATCTCCTCATTTTTTTACATCTAAAAATCCTAAAGAACACAATCCTCAAAGCAGCATTGTAAGTATTAGAGCTTATTAAACCTGTTTAACAAATAAATCTCTAACTAATAACTCGTATCAGTTACCAGATATTTATGATCTACTAACAAAAACCTCATAATATTTTGAATTCCGTACAATGGCAGCTATTTAAACTGATCAGCACAAATCCTAAACTCCTAGCAATCAATTGTCTTTCCCTTTTTCACTTCTATAAATCAAAATTTAAGCTTTTTCCGTATAAGAGAAGAAACTAAAAATTAAACTTGAAGGTAAGTCACAAACATGACCCAAAATCCAAAACCCAAAAATACTAAATAGGGAAAATTAGTAAAGTTTTCGTACTTGGGCAAATCAATGAATGAAATGAGAGAATATTCAACAACAATAACTAAACAGATATGGCAAAAGTCATAAATAGAAGACTAACTACTAGCACCGCCGAGCTGAGTGACGGCGTCGACGAATCGGTCATGGAGGTCGGCGGTCCAGCGCAGGCGGGGCTTGGGATCGGAGGTCAAGACCAGACATGGGTCTCCCCTCAGATTCTGACTGTGGCCGCCGAGCCCACCACCACCACCCCCCCCTTGGATTTGAATATCATCCTGACCCATCAATCCTTCGTGTGCTTGAACTTGAATCAACCTCGGAAACATTTTTCCTTTCCTACCCACTCTCTCTTTCTTTCTCTTGAGCTCCAACAAACCGAGGAGGAGAGAGAAAACCCGCCAAATCAGAGAAAGAAAGTCGAACTCTCTCTCTCTCTCGTTTCTGCTCCCACTGTGAGTAAAATGAAGAGCAGAATAATTATGGGTCTTCTTCTTTCCCTTGATTAGTATAGCATAGTCGTTTTCCCTTGTTGGATTCATTTATATTTGAGGTTTTTTTTTTCTTTTTTTAATACATGGTAAAAAAAGGGGTAGGTGAAAACAGAGGCGATGGCCGTACTGGTACTGGGATTGGGCAGTAGTTAGTAGAGGCAGAAGTGTCGGCTCCGTAAGTGCTTTTTTTCTTGAAAATTTTGTCGGTTTGTGAGGTTGTGTCTTGTTCTTTCTTTGCCATGGAGATGAAGTGTTGTGTGATGTATAACTGATAATAATGTTCAGAGAAGGCTTTGGGATTGTAGATCAACAGCTTCTCGTCGTTCTTACCCTCCATTTTTAACATATCGCTCTCCTTACCTTCGGCTTGATTATAGTTTAACCTATAAAGGCTATTTAAAATGTTGTTTAAAGATGTAATAATTGAAGCCAATTTTAATTATAAAGACAGTTTTAAAATAGTTAAAATTTTTAAAATTTAAATTTTGTCTATCTCAACTTTACATGGTTTGAACTATTTTCTACAATAAAAATTATTTTTATTTTTGTTTTTTTATAAACTATTATTTTTAAATATCAGTTCTTATTTTAAACTTGATATGATGTTTTATTCTTGTTTTAAACCTTTATGTTTCAAACATCAATTCAAAATCTTAATTTAAACTATATAATTTAGAATCTATAGTTCAAATCATAAAATTTTAAAGTGTTATTTTAAAACTACATATCAAACAAATTATAAATTAAAACTATAATTTATTCAAAATAGGAATTTGGGGTAAATGGTTTCGTAAATGTCCAAAATTTTTGAAATTTACAAAAATAGTCATTTTTATATCGATTTATAACTATGCTAATCTATATATTAACAATGTACTGATTTGCAGCTAATTATTGATTGACTTAATAGTTTATTCACTTAATAGTTAATCATTTTATTGATGATAAAATCACTAATAGATCAATGATAAACCAAATTATTTTATCAAGGAAAAATATTGTAAATGTTATTTTTCAAAGCTAATTGTGGTAATAGCAAGTTTTGGAAAATATTTGTAGCACATAACAATTTTATGACGTAGATGATTTATTTATTTTTTATTTATAGTATAATAAGAATTATTTATGCATTAGATAAATTTAATATATAAATAATTTATTTATCCTTAAATATAGTATAAATAAATTATTTACACAATAAATAAAATTTTTTACATTGTAAATTTTACTCTAAATTTTTTGAAAACTTAATATTTACTTTAAAAAATTTCTAAAAATTCTATTTTCTTCAATCTCCTTTTTTTCTTGCCCCTTCTTTTTCCAGCTGAGAGGAACACCTAGTTTATGGGCTCTTGGGCTTTGGGTTAGGTGTTCACGAGTTAAAAAGCATTTTGTTAGTCTACCAATTTTTGTAATCAAAAGAAAAATGATTAGAATTAGAGGCCATATTCCGCGGGGTTCAAACAATTCGTCAAACCGTTTAAATCGTTCAATCCAAACTAAACCCAATCAAACAGATGGTTTTTTATGATTTTTTGATAGTTTGAATATATAAATAATCTTGAGTGATTTGAAGGCTTCTTAAACCGTCCACCAAACTACTTTATATATAATTTTTTTATTTATAATATGTTTTTTATATGCCATAATTTTTATTATTTTTATATAGATAATTTCTATTGCTCATGAAAAGAAGTTCTAGACATATAAGGTACCTTTCCACACTCTAATTACACTTTCTCTTAATTACAGTAAAATAATATTAGGCATCACTCTTCAACATACAAAAAAAAAAAAAAAAAATCAAATCAAATTAAAGAAGTGGAAAGCTTTAATTTAATTTTAAAATTTAATGGAACGCTTTAATTCAATTTTAAAGTTTAATTGTATTGTTTTATTATTTAGTTATACTTTTAACCATTTAGTTTGGTTGTTGATGAACAATTTGTGTTATTGTGACTTTTTAGTTTGGTTCTTAGTTTATATTAAAACTTTTTATGGTGAATTAGTTAAATATTGAAACTTTTTAATCTTAAGTTCAAACCACTAAACCCTAAACTGCGTATGAGTGATTTCTTTTGATTTGATTTTTACAAAATATATATATATATATATATATATATATATATATATCAATCTATCCAAATTGTCAAAAAATGATTTTTAGTTTGATGGATGGTTAGAAAAAAAAAAAGGTGGGGTTTTCCAAACCGCTTGCAAGCATCCCTAGCCATATCACATATCAGTAACCGTTCAACTTTAGTTACTAGTAATCTTTTTTGTTTGCACTTGAGTCTTGTACTTAAATCCACTCATTTGAAGAGAAAAGTACCTTTTTTCCTTCATGTCTTATATACCACATGAGATATGAGACAGCTGACAGCTTTACAAAAAAATATTCCAACTAATTTTTTTTCACAAATGTTTTAGGTACCATATTTTCAATAAATACTTGTAGATACTAACAACAATGTTAAGGTTCAAACTTTGAGGTAAATAAGTACCGAGTATATTCAATAATTTTCTACCTAATCCCGTTTGAAAGCTGTTTGAGCACAGCAGCCATGTAAAAGCTAACTTCAATGAAGACTCGCAATGGTGGTGGTTCTAGATTGTACAAATCTACTTAAGGAGTGAAACAATTGGCTCAACTTTTTTTTTCCCCAGTGGCTTGGATATTTGCTTTCAAAGCCTATAACCATGCAAATGCTTAGCCCATCTTCTAGCCATGTAAGGATCATGGTAATCCCAACTTTCCACACTACTTGGCCTCCCACCACCAATCACATCCCTCCTCCCACCACTACCACCACCGCCGATGGCCTCCACCTCCTCCTCCCCCGTTCCCGCTGCAGCACCTGCTTCCCCGGTGTTAGTACTCTTGCTATCTCCCAAAATGACCAAAGTTTCCCCTGTTATGAATCTCTCTTCAACTTCTCCCACGCCTTCACAATAGCTATACTCCACACAGGCGTGTCCACTCTCTCCCAAATCCAACAAAATCCTCCTCTCTTCGCCTCCTCTCAGCTCTCCAATCCTCACAACCCTACTACAGCTCGATTCCTCTCCCACTCTTACTCTCAACTGGATATCCCTGATCACCCCGCCGAGAAGTCCCGCCAAGAACTCCTCGAATCCACGCATGATGAAGCCGTTGGAAGTCCCGAACCCAAACCTAACGTGAAACCGATGGACGGGAATTGGAACCTCCACGTCCATGGCAGCGTGGTAGGATTGCGTTGGGCTATCGGAGAGATGCAAGATGCTGGAATCGGGGTTCTTGTGAGCTCGGTCTTGGAGTATCTTTATTCCTTTCTTGAGCCCTTCAACCGGATCAGCTTGTCCCATGTAGAAAAGACGATCAATAACCTGTAAAGCCGCTCGCTTTCCGTAAGATGTCATGCGTCTTAGAGGAAAGACGCGAGCTGCAGCCGAGGAATACGTGACAATGGCCAAACGGTCAATAGGTCTTAGTGAGAAAACCACTAAGGCCATGCATTGCTTGAGAAGTCTAAGATGTGGTCCGTTTGGGCTCGCAACCAAGACCAAGTCTCTGGATCGTTTGTTTGCTAGTTTCACCGAGAGATATCCTCTATTTGAGGACGAGCACATTAGGTGAGACAATGAGGACGAGCCAGAGACTGGGGAATCTAAGTGCGAGTTTTGGTGATAGGGATATGGTTGGAAGTTTGTTGCTGTTGGCGTGGTGGTTGAGACGGGGACTAGAGAGAGGTGGAGACGGGGGCAATTGGGGGGCATGTCATCGGGCTCGATGGGGTCGTCATCATCATAGCGAGCAGAGCGGAGGAAGGAGCGGCGGTGGATGCGGAAAGTGGCGATGGAGTCATCGAGGATTCGGAGGATGGGGTCGTTCTGGTTGCAGGAGGAAAGGGAACCGCCACAAGGCGGGTTGAGGTTGCGGGGAAGCTGCGTCCAGTGGGCGCGGCAGATGGGGCAGGTGACACTCCCGTGGCGGACATTGGAGGAGATGCAGGAGAAGTGGAAGGCGTGGGAGCACTGCGCTGTGAATATGGCCTGGCCTGGGCTGCTTCCCCTGCTGTTGTAGCTTAATGGGTCTAAGCATATTGCACACAAGTTCTGTCACATAGACCAACAGCATCAGAAGATAGTTTGAAGAGCAATTGCTGTATCAACTCATAACATATTCACAATGTTAAGTGATTATTATAGGATTTCATATGATTTTATATAATTTACAACTAGTTGCAATATCAATTTAATAAGGTCCAGTATTTAGTACGTAAAAAAATTATGTGACAACTTATAACTAGTTGAAAATATCAACTTAATAAGCTCCAGCATTTTTCAGATGAAAAATAAGTATGAAATGCCTAAGATGAGAGTTTTATGTTGAGAAGAAATGCAATGCAATGAACGAGATGACAAGTCAAGCTCGTTCTGATGTATGTTTGCTTATTATAAACCAAGACTGAAAACTGTGATCAGTGGTGCTACAAATTATAGTTCCAACCAAATTTTACTACAACATTTTATCTCAAAAAAATTTAAATCAAAAGTTGGTTAGAATTACATTTTGTAGTTTCAACTATGCTCCTAAACACCTTATAAATCCTTGTGTTTTGATAGCAATCTTATGAAATGGAAAGAGAAACTTCACATAGCAGAAGTAAAGGAAATTTTAATTTTGATAAAGAGAGCATAATTATGTAACTGTAGAATGAAGTAACCGAAGGTGCTCTGGTGCAACAACCAAGTACCAACTCAATAATTGGGTTTTGGCACTATATAATTGTTCGTTTTGTTTCACCTTTTCTCTTTTTCACTTTGGAGCAAAGTAACAGAAAACACACCATCACAACTTAATAATCCAGCTTCACCAAACACATGCCAGTCACATACTACACCATAACTTTTTGACATTGACAAAAACTGAATTTTAGTTAGAGGTCGTGCACGAATGGTAGGTACTAGTTACTACCACTCCCTAATTTTGATCATTTATTCAATCATAATTCCAGGGCTTAAAACTAATCTACATTAAAATAAAATGAAATACAGAAAAAAGAAAGAAAGAAAGACCAAAATAATATGACAATGTTTCAAAAAAATTAAAAAGCTTTTAGTATGTTTGGCAAACCATTTCGAACCTATGAAAGCGTAAAACCTCATATATTATAGTGTCAAATAAACACTTATTATAATGTAAAGATATCACATATTATAGAGTTTTAACCAATTTTTTGGGTCTAAGGCGTAGCAAAATGTGAAAATGAAGAAGCAAAAGGAAGAGTGTCGTAGAACTTGTGATTGAAACGGTTTGGCATTAGTTGATTCTAACAAATTTTTTACTTCGAAATAGTGTAAAATTTTCACATATTATAACAAAAATAAAAAAATTATTACATCATAAAATTTTTATATGTTATAATATTTACAATTTTAATTAATAATTTTAACCACTATATAAAATACTGTAGCAAAAATGGTCATGACAACAAATAATCGAGTGTTATTGACAGGTTTGGAAAGAACTATTTGGCGTGGGCTCTGCAAATAACAACAGTGGATTCCCAAAGTTCAGTTAGTGCACATGTGTCAGGGACGTTCACAAGCCACACCTTTTGTATTGTCCATTATTCATTTATTCCCCACCTACTATTATTCCTCCCTAACTTTAAAATTTTTCCTTTACGGATTTATGCAAACTTTTTTTTTTTGCGGGGAGAAGATTTGAAGCTTGAATTGACTTGTGCGACGGAAATTTTCCAGAAGACTATTGGCATAGAAGCTTTCAAATCAACTCACAGAAGAACAATAGGATTTCGAAAGGAAAAAAAAAACAATTTTAAAAAGAAAAAACTAACTAATTTCAGTGACAATAAAGAATAATAGTCAAAATATACGGCTAATTCCAGGAAAATGAAGAAGTAAAAAAAAAAAAACTACTTTAAAATTTTCCTTTTTTTATGTGTATATTATAATAATTTGTCAGGTATTCACGGGGTTTAGGAATCTTCTTTATCTTGAGATGAGAATTGAAACAGGCAAAAAAGTCATTTTAAGGAATGACTTGTGGATTTAGCTTAGAGATAAAATTTAGTTACCTTGGCAGTGGGCAAAGTAGTAGTACTCGTACTTGAGGACTCAAATTCCTCTGCAACATCCTCTCCTTCTTCTTCTTCTCCTTCTTCTTCACACAAATTCCTCAGCTTTCTGGGAGATACGGCAGAAGAACCAGAGATCTGCAATCACACATTTAAAAAAAAAAAAACTATTAATCCTCTTCATAAAAAAAAAAGAGAGAAATGAGAGAATCAGAAGAAAGAACGAACAGAATCAGAGGTGCTGGTGTGGTCGAAGACGATGGGGTCAACGAGAGCTTTTCTTCTGGAGAAAGAGCCACAAGCATTGGTAGCTGCCAAAATCATGTTCCTCGCTGCTTTCCTTAACCTCGACGAAGCTCCTCCTCCTCCTCCCATCTCTCTCTCTCTCTCTGATTTTCCTACTTTATCTCTCCTCTCTGTCTCTCTCTCTTCTTCTTCTTCTTCAAAATCTCTGAAACATTAATAATTATGGAAATTAACGAAAAATGGGCAGAGAGAAGAGAGAGAGAGAAAATAATAACGCTTATTGAACAGTAGACAGACAGGGCTCTCTGCAAAACCTCTGCAATCTGTCCACAGCTCTCTCGCCTGCGCACTGTGGTTGTTTCTGTTTTTTGCCGTTGCCTTTCTTCAGTGATAAATTATATTTATACACACTTTTCTTTTTTATTTTCTTTTTTTCCCTTTGGTCGTCGCACTCACCAATGGGGCCCTAATATGGTATTTGTTCTAAATAAAATAATAATATTTTTAAATATACGTCACTTAAGTAAATAAATAGGCCCCTTTAGAAAAATAAATAAATAAATAAATAGATAGGCGTCATTATAGGAATAGTTTAATGATACATTCACATCAAACTTTATTAAGAAGTGAAAAATTTTATTCTCAAAAAAAAAAAAAAAACAACATAATTTCTATAACAAGATCCCAAAATAATTAAATTTGTAAAAAAATTGATTTTATCAGATATATCAGCTTTAAAACATACATCAACAAAATCTCATTCAAAAAGTACCCAAAAAATAAATAAATAAATTTCTTGCATTACGCGTCTCATTGTACCTCTTGTTTAATAAATTAATAAATAAATAGATAAGATAACCCAAAACATGTACACCACTTTAGTAATATATTATTATTTTGCAAGGAGATTCTTTTTCCTTTTCTTTTCTTTTTTTCTTTTTTCTTTTTTCTTGAAAGATAGATTGCAAGAAACTACTTTTACCGCCAAGCTTCTTAAGTAGTGAACTTTGGTCGCCCAACTTTTATTTCCTTTTGACCTTTTTCTTTTTCATCTCTGGTTTTAAATTTTTGGTTTGTCCCCATAAGCTAATCTTCTTTGTTTCTTTATTGTGTACCAAAGTCACCTAATAAGCTAGGGAAATAAATAATGGAAGCAAAGATCAAATATTTCTTTCTCATTTATACTTGCTCTGTCTCCTACTGTCTTCACTCTTGAGTCTCTTTCTTTTTTATTATACCAACTACCAAGTAGAGGAGTATGTATATGTTTTCTTTGAGAGTCTATTTTCATTTTTATTATTGTCCTTTATTTTTATTTTTATTTTTTTAAAATATAGGAGAAGAAGAGAAGATTTTGTTCTGACAAATGTCAGTCACATTCCCAAAAAATATATAATCAGAAAAAAATGGGTTGATGGGATTATATATCTTTTAATAATGCACTCACTTAATTAGGTGATAGTTAGTGGGGGTTCACATGATTAGCTATAAAAAATTAAATTTTGGACATTAAAGCACAAAATGCAAAATATTACCCAACAGAACAAAATACTGCAAAAATTTATGGAACACTTTTGGCTCTGCTAAAAGATTTAAATGTTTTAAACTACCATTTGAATCTACGAAATAAACAGAATATTTGCAAGTTTCAACCAAAGAACAGGGATTTAATTCTAAAAACAAACATAGTAGCAAGTATATGAATTACCCTGTACAAGACTTTGGTTATGAGGGAACAGCTGACCCCACCGCCTCCTTCTCATTGCTAGTAGTTTATAGTGCAAGCAAGGTCACCCTTCAAGCTCCATATTTTTATTTCTTTGAATAAGATTTTCAAAAAACAGCTTTTTTGCATGTATATATGTGAGGTCGAAATTTCGTGTCATTATTGTTGTTGGTGGTGCCCATGTTTGGTTGACATGGTTCTCACTACAAATTTAATTATAAATAGTATAAATCTCTTATATATTACAGTAATAATAAAAAAATTACTACAATATAAAACTCTTATATACTATAATAAAAATAATTTTGACTATTAATTCTTACCATCTTTTCAAATACCCTCAAACCACTTTTCTCTCACTTTTCTAAAAGGAATGGGGTGGTATTTAATGCTTTTTTTTTTGGGTACTTTTTGGACTTCCTTGTCTTCATCCGGTACGCTTGCCAGTTTGATTATATTTGTGTAGTTGGCAAATAGCAAGAGTATGAGAGAGGGTTTGAGTATGTCATTCAAAAAATATCATTTTAACTTATATAATATAAAATAAAAATAAACTATATGATAAAACTCTCATATATTATAATAAAATTATTTTAACTTTTGTAACTAATTTTATTGCCAAACATCCTCTAATAATTTTATAGGTCTTTTGAAAGAATTATTAGAACTAACAATTTTGGTTTAAAATTGTAACATATTAGAGTTTTACACTATAACTTTTTATTATAAGATATGAAAACTTTATGTTGTTTAAAGTTATAACTAATAATTAAAACCGCTCTTTTAAACAACTTATCTAATAATAAACGAGAAACCTGGAAAATTGGACCAATCAGTGGAGCAAGTTTTTATAGTGATTTGATTAAACTTTAACGTTCAATGAATAATTGTACTTATGTGTCGTATGATGAATTATTTTGACATGATCATTCATAAATCGAGGTGACATAGCGTTATAATTTAGTCGAATGGCCAGTAAAAACTTGCTCTTTTGATAAGGCAAAAAGTCGTAGAATTTTATTAGAAATAA
>CAMOHE010025606.1:30891-68002 GCA_946598075.1 Artocarpus hirsutus | reverse complement strand
ATGGAGCTTGGTTGGGGGGTTGGGCACGGAGGGGGAGCGGCGGGCTCGTTGAAAGTACAATTCCTATCTTTGGTGTCCTGGAGTGGCTCAACACCATGTTTGTCTACTTTGCTTGGACTTGCAAGAGAAGAGAGGGCTTTGGAGTCAAGGAGACTCCTATGTTGTGTTTGCCACAAGCACGTCGGGTCTCAAGTCAATATTCTAATTAGGATGAGATAGCTAGGAGAGGCAAATTGTGGGCAAAGGAAAGTCCATTATCTTTGAGGTAAAAGTAATGCTTTTATTATAGTGCTTGGTTTGGACTGAATATGGACCGTGTTTTTCCCGTGTCCCAATTATATGGCAGTACGACACATTAGAACTAAGTGACAAGTGTCACAATCTTCATGAATGGAGGACTTCTCAATAGAGGGTCAAGATGATGCTACATTGTGGTGTAGAGGTGTGAATCGCTTAAAACGAGTCTTTGTTGGCAAAGTATAATTATGGTTAGGAGGTCTTGTTTGGGCGCTGGTCAGGCAGCCCCAACTTTGTGATAACAAGCTTCATGACTTCGCGCTGGGGGAAACTTGATTAGGTCGGCAACTCACCAAAGAATTAGTTGCTACGCAAATGCCCCAGAAAGAAGTTTGCAATGCAAATTGATTGTTGAAATCTAGAGGGAGAAAACGAAGAAGTAGAGAGACTGTAGAGAGAGAAAAATATAAAAATATTCTTCATTCTACTGCTTTCTGAATACAGAGTCAAGCCTTTATACAAGGAAAACCAATCAAAAATGAAATAAGTTACAGCTCAGCAACTCATGACTATTAACAAACTATTTAAGAAACTAACTAAATTCTAACAAACTTGTAACAAACTATTATCTCTAAAACTAATGTAGGCTTGCTCTGGCAAGGGCCGAGAAATATGGTCAATGCGAGGTTGTCTGAAAATATCACCAACACTAAGCCGTTGGATTTTAATTGCTTAACAACCTCATTATAAGTATCTATGTTAAAAATTTATAGCATGTGAAACAAAACTATATTTACTTTCAAATCAGAGTGTTAAAAAGTTAATTTGATAACTAAAAGTTTATTCGGCAAAAACGATTTCAACGTATTTTACTGTTTAAAGCATTTTTATTACAGTGTTTTCTCTTGCAAAATTTAAACAAAAAAATAATTCAAACAAAAAAAAAAAGATTCAAATCACTCCCTCCAACAAAAAGTAAAACACCAATTTCTATGAGAAATTCTCATATTTATTTAAATAAAAAAAACTTAAAAGGCTAAAATTTAACCAATTACGAATGTTTGAGCAGAACCAATACGATATAACATAACAATGAAATGAATTTTGCTTTAGCGGAACCTCTCCTCCCGCCTCATAAACAAAATCAGACTTAACGACTTACAACCAACGGTTATCTCTCTCTCTCTCTCTTCTCCCTTCTCCCTTCTCTCTTCTCTCTTTCTCACTTTCTCATGGGCAAGGGCAATGGTAGCCATGGCTTCCTCTAACGCCTCAACCATGAAACCAACAATCCCCTCCTTTTCATCCTCTTATTCCTTCACATCTCCACCATTTCGCCATTTCACTCTTCTCTCTTCCTCTTCCTCTTCTTCTTCTTCTTCTTCTTCGTAAGCTCCCGTACGACGTCGTAGGTTCAGCACCGGCTCTCCTCACAAGCTCAACCTCAAGCGCCTCACCTCCCGCATCGTCCACCTTACTCGCCGACGCCAGCTACACCAGGTATCGTATTCCCTCTCTCCGCCATTTTCTATATCGGAAACAAATTATTTTCTTGCTATTTCTCGCCGGCCAAACGAGTGAGATGAGAGTTGAGAGAGTGTCTAAAACCGAGACTTTTGTTTTACTGATAATGGAAGATATAGATATGGCTAAGCCTCAATACGGAAAGCTGAACACGATAACAATGAACGCCGTCTTGGAGGCGTGCGTGCATTGTGGGACGTCGAATCTGCTCTGAAGGTGTTCGATGAAATGTCGAAACCAGATGGTTGTGGCAGTGATACTATCACTTACGGTACTCTATTGAAGGTACTTCATGTTATTGTAATTTTTTTTGGGATACGTTTGCCACATGAACTTTGATTAAATTGACAAATTATAGCTATGGTTTTGATAGTTGTATATAAATTATTTACAAATTATATTGCAAAGTGTTGTAAATCGATGAACAGTGTTATAATTTTTAAGACTTGACATGCTTCGATCCTTATCCAAAATTTTGTGTTAAGCTAACAGTGTTTAGGGGCATTTTCCTTAAAATTTTGATAGCTGACATCAATTTGAGGCATTATGCAAGACATTGTTGAATTCATGAAGTAAATTACCAAAAAAAAAAAAAAAGATGGGGTACCTTGCCAATCTTAAAAACTTTGGGGGAGATGTGCCAAATATCCTGCTTTGGATTGTCTTCATTAATCTATTATTTTTTAGGTAAAAAAGAAAAGCTAAAAAAGTTTATATATATATATATATATATATTATTTTTATTTATTTCCTACGCATGTAGAAATGCTATAGGCCACTGCTATGGAAGAGTCTTGCTTTGATAAAGGATCTTTTTGTATTTTGCTCTCTCTTAGATAAAGGATCATTTTGTATTTTGTTTTCTCCTTTGATTAAAGGTTTGCGTGAAGCGGGAAGAATTGATGAAGCATTTCAATGACTTGAATCAGTGGAAAAAGGTACTGCTGTTGGGAGGTCTAAGTTATCAGCGCCTCTTATTTTTGGCTTGCTAAACGCTCTAGTTGAAGCAGGTCAGTGTTACTAATTCAGAGGATAAAACAAGATAGGAGAAATTATAGTGTTTTTGCAAATGACTAGACGTGTGTGTCTTAATGTTAAGACCAAAACTTGGGTAGTTGATCATCCTTGAGTCCATTCTTGTATATTGTTTTGCGGTTTTGTTTTGAGATGTGAAGTGTCATCTTTTCAGGTTGACTTCTCCAATTCGTGCTCTCTAATGTCTGCCAATTGAAACCGTTTAGTGGAGGAGATTTACGCCATGCTAACGGGCTTCTTTCCCGATATGGCTTTTTTCTCTGCGAAGGTGGAAGCCTTTCTGTCACCGCATTACAACTTACTTATGAAGGTTCTGCACTGTCTTATTGTTCCTTGAGATGTTTACAAACTAAAGCATACGGATTTACATATTTGGCTTTCATGTTAGGGTATAGACAATTGTCTTGTATTTGTGAGTGTGCAAATCTCAGTTTTAGGAATACTTTGGGTGCTAAAGAAGGGTCTTTTTTCTCATGTCAGGGATGCATAAATGCGGGCTCTCCTGACGATGCAATAGACTTGTACAATGAAATATTATGTTTAAACCTGATAGGCTCACCTACAATACTCTAATCTCAGCATGTGTGAAGGCCAACAAGTTGGAGTTGGCAATGCATTTCTTTGAGGAAATGAAGGCCCCAAGCATGCATCTGAAAGGCCAGTTTAGAGCCTGGAATTATACCTTAATCGTCTAGATGATTGCCTTGATCAAGAAATTAAAAAACCTTTTGTGCTCCTTTCAGGACAAAGCACAGAAATTCCGTGGTGATCTTTTCCCAGATGTTGTCACGTACACTACATTATTCAAGGTACATTTTCTGGCTTTCAATATCCGTTTAAGTTTCCATGTCTATTGCCATACATCTATATTCTATAGCATTGACACTATCACAGATCTTTCGTCTATTTTTTTGCTAAGTAGAGAGAGAGATTTTTTTTTTACTTTTATTTTTTTGGGGAATGATCCCATCTGTTTTTCGTCTGGAAATTATTTATTTGTATTCTATGTTTTGGCAGGGTTTTGGGCAATCCAAGGATCTCCCTACTGTTCAGAAGATTGTATCGGACATGAAAACAAACCTTGATTGTTTTATTAATCGAACAGCATACATTGCTATAATTGATGCATTTTTTAATTGTGGTTCAATTAAGGGTACGTCATACTGGAAGATGTGTTTTGGTGATTATATCTCTTTTCGGGCCAACTTCTATATTTATTTGTTTGGGGGCCTACCAGAATTAAGTCTCAAAGACACTCTTGTAGCATGCCTGTGCTTATCCCTTTTTTGTCAACGTGCGAGAGGATACTGTGATATTTATATTGTGAGCCATGTCAATTCAATATTGTGCAAACAGATTGTGAATGTACGCTACAAGTTTAATGATGGTGAATGATGTTTAGGCGCTTTATGCATATTTGGAGAAATGCTAAAGCAGGCTGGATGGAATAAAGACTTGCGACCAATACCTCACCTCTATCTTTCCATGATGCGGGCATTTTCTGTCAGAGGAGATTATAATATTGTGGAAAGTCTACATGAGCGGATTTGGCCAGATAGTGCTGGAACCATCTATCCAGCCATCCAAGAAGAAGCTGATCATCTTCTTATGGAAGCTGCTTTAAATGATGGTTAGGTAATTTTTGCTTCAACTGTTGCTCATTTGTTTGAGAATTGTAGGGTGTTTGGGAAGTGTGGTTAGAACCAAAGGTTGGAACCAATGTTGGTTAAAACTACTATAGCATGTGAGAGCTTTACACTAGCAACTTTTTTGCTCTTTTACTGTAGCATATGATAGCTTTTTATTGTTTGTTAATTAAAACTAATTGGTTTTAACCAACAGCTAAACACCCTAGTAGTTCTGCAAATAGGGGAGTTTTCATGTATAATTTGCTTGCTTTTTTTTTTTTACCATATGGGCTATACATTCGCAGTGTCTTTTCCCTCTCTCCAATTTTACTTTTGATAATCTGTTTGCATGAGAAACTTTCTGCTTGTGACCTTTATGATGTTAACATTCTCTTTTATTCTCTTCTTCTAGGTAGGTCTGGCTATAGATTTCCTATCAAAAATTATAACAAAATGGAGAGGAGTGTTATGGACAAGTAGAGAAGGCTTGGTACGTACCATCTTTTCTCCTTCCTTGATGACAAAGAAATAGAGAATTAATACCTATTCTTTTCATGTCGTCTTTTCTGAGTTTACTAGACTTTAGAGGCAAATTGTTAAAACTGTTCTTCAAAAATTCTATTGGAGCGGTAGTTCTAACACTAGTTGTACCCCATCAACTCCATCTTTCCCCTCCTTGCTCCACCTTGGGGTGTGACAATCCTTAACCTGCAAAAGGCACTCTAACGCACAACTTAGTAGGGTATTTGGAACGTGTGGTAGTACAATGAAACATGTGTAGGAAGGTGGTGCGACCTTATATTTACAGTATAGCAAATGCTAGGGCATGAAACCCTAGACCCACCATGGAATCTGTTCGGGTTGTACCTCAAAGGTGTCATGGTAGTCTATTTTGGCATCAAGTGGTAGTTTGTCACGTACATTTATACATTAGACCGTTGGGAGTTGTACATTGGACAGTTCGCATATGCATGGGATTGTAGCACTCTCCAAGCTCCTATACCCCTTCTTACCTCAAGCTCGAGACCTAAAGGACAAGGTGGTATTTAGGTATCTCACACTTTGGCATGTCTCTTCCTACCAAGACAGAAAGAGATCAATAAGCTATTTAGGGCGGTGCTCTGCCTGCCCCAAAATGGCCCTGTGAGATGGCTCTTGGGGCCTTGCTGCCTTGTCGTTGGGATGCCTTGGGCATGGAAAAGAGGTCTCGAAGAGGGGGTCCATTGGTGTACCCCACCATCACACGTGATGTGCTAAAGGAGCCAACGGCAGGCCAAAAGTGCCTCGGACTGCCGGCGTATGTGCAACCACGAGGGTGCCATGTGTCTCCATAAGTCAAGATGTCTTGTGGGTAGTATCAACAGGGGCTGATATTGTGCAGGCCTTGCGGCCAAGAGGTTAGCTCATGAGCTTTTTGTCATGAGCGCATTCCCCCATGCGGGGCACGTGGTGAGTAAAACTAGGGCCCCATGGTGCATCATAGGCACACGGGTGTCCCAATATGAGTTGGCTTAACGTTTGGCCATACTCGTGGGACTCAATTATTAGTGGGACACGAAGGAGACGATGCGGCTTGAGCAGGCTGCCTAGTGTAGGGCTGCAAAGTCAGATGAGAGGCGCTTGGGCAACACGCTTGCGGGTTTGGAGCTAGTTGGCCTGGGGACTTTGCTTAGGGACTTGGGTTCCCTTCAGGCCATGGTGCCCAAGAGTTGCGCTCCTATGATTAGGACATATCAAACACTGGTTGGCCTTAGGCCACGAAGTCACAAGTGCTACCAAGGGGTGGATGCTCTTGGGCCAGCAACTGTATGGCAGCTGCCAAGCACACACCTGCAAGCCTATTGTTTGTGGGCGAGTGCTTGAGGTGTGGGCCTCAACACATAGATGCAGCCATGATAGCATGCATGCGAGACTCGGTTGTGAGCGAAGTTTGTGGGCAGGAAATGGGATTCATGCGTTCATGAGAGTGTAAGCCTGCTGGAAAGGCTTGTTTGTAAAGGAATATGATCTTGACTCAAGGACTCTTGGCGCCGCACGGTCGTATTCCGCACACTAAAAATCCTGGACTGTGAGGGGTGCTTCGAGGTAGGGTAGATATGGGTGTATACCTCAATTATTAGGCGATGACGCCTCTGCCTCTAGTATAGGATGGTGTCACCTTGAATATAGATAGCAATGCATCCACCTCGAGTGTAAAGAGACATCGCATTGTGTGTGTGAGGTAGTGGCGCATCTGCTTCGAGAGTAAGGCATCGCACCTAGAGCAAAAGGCGACACTTCTTTGTTGAGTGTGAGGTGACGTGGTAATAGTACTACAGCTCCAACAAATTCTTTTTTTGTATCAAGCAATCTGCTGGGTTTTCGGAGTTGTGCACACATAGCAGTTTGATATTAGTCATATTCTCCGCTGACTTGTCAAAATTGCCCCTTGATAAAGAATTATTGCATTTACAACATGCTTATCTTGCTCTTTCATATTGTTGAAAATCATTATTCATCCAACTTTTGGTAAGCAGGTTATCATTCGCATTGAAGCCCTGTTGGGATTTACCAAATCAAAGCTGAGTCCATATCTGCTTCCTCAGGTTTTGGCTTTTCTTCGTTTTCTTTTTTTCTTTTTTTAGAATATATATATATATATATATATATATATATATATATATTGCTTTACAATTTGTGTTTTAAATTTCATTTAGCAAATAGTCAGTAATTCATAACTGTTAGTGACTGCGTATTACCGATATCAGCACTTTAGTTGCTTGCTAGCAGCCTGCCCTATAATTATTAGCACCAATTTAGAAGATCGAATTATTCTAGGATTCGGCAGCTAAAATGTAAAGATTTGTGTTTCTTTAATCGGCATGCCGCACCAGATTCCTAAAAATATAGGTCTATTAAGAGTACTTGTAATAACCATATCCACCAAAACTTGACAAAGTGTTGTCCTATTCATTGATCAAACCGAATGCAAAATGTGGGAAAAGTGGTAGCTACGCTTGTGTCATTTGCGCCCACCAGTGACTGACATTTTAGTGTGCCAGATCACCTGCTTATTTTTTTTTTCCTTTTCATTTCCATTTTTTTGCCTTAATAACTGTTTTTCTTTCACTTTTTAGGTGTTGATGAGCGACTCATGGTACCATATAAAGCAGCGAAGCCACATCACCAGGCACTAGAGTTGAAGACGGTTTATTATGCGTTTCTTTAGTGATCCAGTTGTGCCTGTCAAAGAAGACTGGGGTAGCTGCATTGGACTCTTGAACTTGAAGCCTGCAGAGAGGTCAGTATTTTCATTTTGCTTTATTTGGCTATATGTCCTGCTGGCTTTATGTAGGCAACACAATCAGATAAAATGTCAACATGTTTGTTATGACCCACTTGTAGCTCCTAAATGGGGAGAACATGTCAGGATGAGTTCCCATGCAAAGCCCTATGTCTAGCCAATATATGCCTTGTTCTCTGAGGATCTTGGCAAGTCTAACAAAAGCACATATAATGTGCTGTGATAGTTTGCGCATCTGAACTACTATTCTGACTTTACTGAACCTATGGGTTGCAGGAGCGGTCTAAGGAAAATCCACACCCACATGTAATGTTCAGGTTTAGAGTTAAGATTCCTCCATCTCAAGTTTAAAATAATTGTAATACTAAAAATACTGAAAATAGAACCTAGTTGTATTGGTTGTATAACGGTCATGGATCACACCTTCTAAACACAAACAGTAGTTTGGCACACCCACATTACAAACATGACTTGTTTCATTTAAAACGTATAACAAACTTGCGTAGCCTTCCGGACAGAATTTGAAAGTGTCTAAAGAACTAACTAGGTACGGACTTGAGCTATTCAACAAGACTGAAGAATAGGCCTAAATAATCCTAATAAACAAATACAAATATTTCTAATTATGTACATTTCTTGTTCCTCGTCATCAGGCCACCTTAGTTTGCAATTATGACCATGCAACGGAACAAACTTTTTGTCACATATGCAAGTTTTGGCGATCAGTTTTGCGAACTTTAGTGAGCTAATACCACTTTGTACACTTTTTTGCAGTTGGATGCTCTACTCTGGACAGTGATGAGAAGCCCACCTCCGTATGTCACAACTACAACATCAATGGGGCGTGTGGTTGATATACTAATTGAGAAGAGACATAAAACGCTAATTGTCGAAAACCCCAATGCCCTGTGCGACAGAGATTGCAGCTCAAGTTTAAGGGTAGTTGGAGTTTTTGCATCTGCTCAATTGTCCCACCTCATCACAACTGAATCAAACTTGCCTATAGAGAAGCCATCCATCTGTCGAACATTATAATGTCACTACCTAACTGGCAGTGCCAATCTTGCGGAAAAATATGAACCATCAAATGAAATGCATCGCCATACCATTTATTGTGCCCTGCAATATTGTCAAATAGATTTATAGAGGTCTCACATCTTCCTCTTGGAATTTTTACTTCAGGCAACTGGTTGTATCTTGTTAACATAGTTGAATTAAACGATTTTCATTTTCAGATTTTTTCCAAAAACAAAAAACTAAAATGAAAAACTAACGGGCCAATTTGTTTAGTTCATTATTTTGTGAATGAAAATTGACTGATTAAACAGTAACTCATTAATTAACTTGTTCTTGTTCATGATAAAAGGTCTATGAATCAAGCATTATGCGCGACCATTTCCCTAGGCCTGCAATAATGCTACCAAAGATTAGTTTGAGCCCTTTATTTTCAGATCCCAAAATTATATGGCTACTTCGTAATACATTAAGCCAATTGTATTAAAAAGTGTTATTCATATACATTTGGAATGGTTCTAATTACCTATAAATATTAGAGAATAAGCATATTGGCAAAAAAATGAGATTAGTTTGCTTGATAAACCAAAAGGCTCCGAAAATCAATATAGACATTAACAGAAAAAACAAGAGGCATTAAGGATGAAAAGGACTTTTTACAGAACTTTCATAGGTTTTCAGCCTCATACTAAAAAGATCCTCAGAGTGCCCGTTCATGGAAAGGTTTAAAAACTGTAACAAAAATGAAATAAATCAACAATTTCTTAAAGATATATATTTAAATTAAAAAAAAGAATCAATAAACCATAAACCCTATTTGTTCAGCTAGAGAAAGAAAAGAGTGAAAATCATCAGGAGTTGTGGATCTTTTAACATCAAAGAGAGTATCTCAGACGACCGTCGTGAGAAAATTTAATCCATACTCATCATTTGATTTCAACAATTTCTCATCATGAAAACATAACAACACTAAAACAAAAGAACAAGAAGAAGGAGAAGAAGAAGAGAAGCGCAGCAGAGAAAGGAGGAGAGGAATACACGACGACTGAATACACGCCGACTGGCAGGAGAGTGGGGATTGAAGCGGCCAACGCTTAACATAACGTGATTTATATAGTGAAATTTAAATCTAATCCGACGGCTGTGATCATTCACATGACGAGCTTGGATCTGCGCCACCTATTGTTACAAGATAGGGTTATTACCTTCGTAATACTTTGGGTTAATTGCATTGATACTCCTTGTTTTTAATATCTCTTGGACCAAAACTAATTATATTAATACCTTTTAAGTTTAAATTTTTAAATTTTTATGCAAAATAAGAAAAATTCCCTAATTAATTTTAGCTGTAGACGTTCAAAATTTAATCCTAGCAATTGATTTTAAACTAAAAAAAAAAAAAAACCCAACCAAACTAAACACTAACCAACCCCCCCTCCCTTCCTCCTGACCTCTCGGCAGCCCCACGCCAGCCCCCCTCTCGAGTCCCAACTTCTAGTTACCTCACGCTAGCACCGCGCCCCCTAAACCCAGGCCTTCTTGTCTTGCCTAGCTACCTCATTGGCCCCCCACCCTGTCGCCCCCTGCCTCTGTCAAGTCCCATCCTCGTTGCCCCCTCCCTTGTCCTTCACTTTCCCAAAGGAGAGAGAGAAAAAGGAGAGAGACATTTGTTTGGTTTTTATCTAATTTTTTACATTCTTAATTTGATTTTTAGATTTTAAAGTTTTATGATTTTTTATTTTAAATATTTATTCTTTTTATATATATGTTTTTATAACGTAATAATTTTTTAAATTTTTTTATGAAAAATAGAGCACAAAAGAGAGTGAGAAATTTTTTTGTTTTGTTTTGTTGGAATTAGTCAGATTTTTTTAATAATTGAATTCTTATTTTGTTAGAATTATTTAGTTTTAGATTTGTTGTAAATAATTTGTTTTAATTTTATTGATATTGAAGTGTGCTTCTAATTTTGTTGAGATTGAAGTGTGCTTTGGAGAAAAAGGAAAAAAGAAACATTTTTATTTTACGTTAGAATGAAAATTATAGTTACAAGTATGTATAAATTATTTAAACTTATTTTAATATCAAAAATAGTAAAATAATCATTTCAAGCAACTTATGTTGTGACTTTACACTATAAATTCTAATTTGTGTTACATATGTTTCTATGTTGTATGCTATTTTAATGGATGAAGTGTAATTTGTCCATTTTAAATGTTACAAATATATTTTTTTTTGAAAAAAAAAATATTTTCTCTACTATTAGAGTGAAAGTTATATCTACATGTGTGTTTAAATTGTTTATACTCATTTTTTAATATCAAGGAAGGTCAAAAATGTCATTTCTAGCTAAATAAATAGCTTAAATGTTTTTTTAATAGATGGAGGAACAATTTTGACATTTTAAATAAAATTGACAATCACTCAACGATCAAATCTCACAGTCAACTAACATAGGAGATCTCTTTATAATTTTTTTTATGAAAAGTGGAAGGTGTCAGTATGATTAGCTTTGGTGTAAGGGTGTCATTGTAATTTGGGTAAGCACAAGGGGTGTCAGTATAATTTATTTTAATACTTTGTAATTTTTTTTATAATTTTACCGGTACCTATCAAACTTTGATAACTTTGTCATCTTATCTTCTAAACTTTAAAAATTGACATGCGCACCTTTTAAACTATAAAACTTTAGCAAAAATGCCCTTAAAACCTTAAAATGGTAGCAAAAATTCCCCTTTTATTAGGTTTTGTTTTTAAAATTTTATTTTTGCTCTCAAACTTTGATAACTATGTCATCTTGCCTCCTGAACTTTGGTAACTAGGACACCTATTAGCCAAGCACCTATAAGTGGAACTTGCCACGAACCTTGTCCTTCGATAGAAGAAGCCTAACCACAACCACAAATCCCTTATCATACCACCACCAACCACGAAAGCATGTACTATCGCAAAGAGCAACCGACCAAAGTCCTAAAGTAGAGCCAACCACCATAAGTCATGAAAAGCCACACACTCCCATTAGAAAACTAGCCAGCCACACCCTAACAAACCTAGATTCGCCACCACCCAATGTGGTCTAAACATGCTAGTGCCACCCAAACTCTGAACCGATGCCATCCCAAACCACCACGAGTTCAACATGTTGCTCCCATTCTCAGGTTGAAGACCAAGTAGCTGGCACAAGGTTGACGTTGGATTCATGCACTTAGGAAGGGGGCAACACAAAAAAGGAGGGTGAAAACCCTAGTGGAAAAAAAAAACGATAAAGAGAGAATACTAGTTGATTGCAAATTTTTTTAGCACTTTGTATTTTGATAAAAACATATTTTCATACTTTTAAGATGTGAAATAGCTACTTTACCATTTTATTGATTTGTTTAATTTTGATTATGAAAAAATCTTTAATTTATTTAGATACACGCTTTTTAAGAGATTTTAAAAAATGAAGTAAATTAAAATAAAAAACAACAAAATAAGCAAAAATGGATATTTTGCATCCAAAAAAATAACATAATAATATTAAAATTATATTTTTAAAAATAATAAGATACTTTCGTGACATTTTCTAAACAAGAGGTATCAATTTAATGTTTTATAAAAAATACAGGTACTGAAATGAGAATAACTCTATTTAATATGGACTCTTTCCCTGAGCCCTCAGCCCACCGGCCTGTAGTAAACCAAACACTGCAATTCCGAACATCAATTTTCTTACACGCTTTTAACAAAAACCAGGTAAACCTAAAACCTAGAGAGAGAACAGAGAAAGAGAAAATGGCGTTTAGAGGGAGGGAGATGATGAAGAACATAGTGAAAAAGGTGGGAGAGAAAAAGATGACGCCGGGAATGAAGGAATCTCTGAAGAAACACGTACCAGATTCAAATGTCATCATGAATCGGGCCAAGCGAGGCATCTTCGCGGGCAAACACATCCGCTTCGGCAATCGCGTCAGCGAGGACGGTGGCAACAAGTATCTCTCTCTATCTCTCTCCTACTTCTGTTGATTTTTGTTTGGGAGAACTAGGATTTCTGATTTTGAGCTTTAATTTCTGATTTCTGATTTTGATTTTCGTGATAGTTTAATAGTTGCAGTGCTTAGAACTGAGTTATGAATTGGTTTTCAATTTGCCTTGCTTTAAATGAGTTTGAAATGCTTTGTATTGCGAGATTTTGCCACTACATAGATCACCATGTGAAAGGCAAAGTTGAAGGAAAAAGAACTAAGCTTGTGGGTTAAAGTTTTCATTTTTTTGTTTTAATTTTTGCAGATATTTGTCCTTTTAATTAAAGTTCTTTTTTCTTTCTTTTTTTTTTTCCATAGGAGTTAGATAATTTTCTGATCCATCAATTTGTCTAGGAACTTATCTTATATTTGAGCTTCCATGGTTGACTTGTGAATTTTTTTTTAATGTTTGGCTGGATAAAAATGTTGTCAACTTTGGGATAAAAAGACAAGTTGCCCCAGTAGTATGTGCCTACGATTTCTTATTTATAATGTAGTCCTTTTCAGTCGAAATGGCGTTTGCCTATAATGGCCATCTGAGTCTTCTAAGAACAATCACATTCTGAGCTATATGTGTGGCACTGTATAGACGTATAACACCATCCTGTGAACATCCAATTTTGGCATCTGGAAAGTGGATTGAAATCCTTGAAATTGGTTGCATATATGCTGCGCTATATAGATTTGGATATTGATATTCTTATCACTGTTGGGTATTTTTATCCCAGAAATGTGAATGGTATTTTACATAAGCCATGTCGATACAAATTGTTGGGATTTGGAAGTATTGTACTAATTGATTGAAGTCTTGGATTTTACTTGGGAACTCAACTGATTTTGAAAAACGTCGAGAATGTAAACGTGTTTTGTATTTGTTGATGATGATGGCTTGTGACGGGACAAGGATATCAATTGTCTGCAGTGGGATCAAACTTTGCTGTAGATACTAGATATGTAATTGTTGTTCCTGCAAACTTTGTTCTCTTGAGCCACCGTTTTGCTCGGAATGACAGCTGGCTTGATGATGACAAATTTAGTTTTAGAAGATGTTTTTACATTGATGCATGCACTTAATTACTCTGTACTTTTCTACCTTTCTCAAATTACCTATGATATAGAAATTTCAGTCTTGGACAAAGTTTCATTTCATATTTTTATCTGTGATGGCTATGTCTTTTTTTTTTTTTTTTTTTTTTCACTTTTTCAACTGCCACTTCTTTATTCATAATCTGCCGTTTATGTATAAATTGCAAGGGAGCTGACTGTTATTTGTGCAATGAAGAGAACAATTTGCTCACTCCAATTTTGTATCATTAATTTGTGTTGTCATTCTAGTATTATTTTAACTTTTCCCCATTCACAATGTTGACAGGACAAGGAGGTCATGGAAGCCAAATGTGCAGGAAAAGCGTCTCTTCAGTTACATCTTAGACCGCCATATTCGAGTCAAAGTCACTACCCACGCCCTCCGTTGCATAGACAAGGCTGGTGGGATTGATGAGTACCTACTGAAAACTCCTTACCAGAAGATGGACACAGAGATGGGTCTCTTTTGGAAAGCCAAAATCGAGAAGCTGTACGAAGAGCTTGGGAAAACGGAGGTACTCTTCTTTTCACCAGAGGATGAAGCCAAGTTTGCCGAGGAATTCAAAGAAATGAGGCTAGCCGAGAGGATAGCTCGCAGTGAAGCGAGGAGACAAATGAACAGTTCATCAATTAAACAGAAGCAGCTTGAGGAAGGAGGAGCAGACAGTGAAGTAACCGATGAGCAAGCACCACAAAGGGATGTACATCCGGAGCAGGGGCCTGTAATTTATAATTTCTAAGTCCTAATGTCATCAAGATTACCATGTCGGCAAAGATTTTTTTCCTCCATAAAAATTTTGCTGGTGTTGTTTTAAAAAGAAATGATTTGAAGTCAACAGAATCAGAAATAACAAGGATGTTTGCGGACTATATCTTTCATTAGAACGTATCAAAAAAATAGACGCATTAGGACTGGATGTATCTATATTTTTTTTATGATCAAGTTTTTGAGCGAGAAAGAGGATGGAAACAAGATCTTTTCTTATATTTTTTTTAATATAGTTAAAAGAGTTCGTAAAAGCTCCACCATTCCTTTCATAGTCGTCCAAAACGTTGCGTTTTAATGTTTGCTTCTTTTTTTTTTTTTTTAATTAATCCTTTTTTTTCCCTTTATACCCTTTTCCCTCTAAGCTCCATGGTTCCCTTTTTTTAATCGTTTTGGTACTTTCTCCCCTTATTCCTTGTCCATTATTCTTTTTACCACTTAGTTTTTGTAATACTCCTAAATTAATTAATTAGAATTAGTATGCTGATTGGTGATTAGTGTGCCTAATGAAAATTTATTATTTAATTAATCACTTTTAAAATGTCATTCCTTTAATTTATTCTATTTTATTTCCTTTATTTCATTTTATTTTTCTAGCATTTGTTAACCATTTAAAATGAATTTTTGATCATTATTTTAAATATTTTATTAAACCTTAATTAATTTGCACTATTCTTTATTTTACATAATTATAACAAGGCCCAAATTTGTTCAAAATCCCAAAACAACTCTACTACTCTACTCAGACCTTTTCACGTGATTCTCTCAAACCTTGAGAAGTGCACTCTAAAAATCCCTTCTCAGAAAACTAGCAACAGAACATGGTTGTGAACCACAACCATTATCAAACTTATAATTGAAAGCCAAAAAGAGATTCCAAACCTATTGATACTCATCCTAGCCCTCTCACTCACGTCACACTCTTTTTTTCTCTCTCTTTCCATCTGTTTCAAAAACTTAGAACTGAGTTTTTCATATCTAAGCAAGCCAAAAGCCAAAAATCTAATTTTCATCGTACCATACCCATGGTGCTGATGGAAATAAAAGAATTGAGGAAGGAGCTAGAAGAACTTGTAGACAAAGGATACATTAGGAACAATATGACACCGTGGAGTGCACTAGTCTTGTTCGTTAAAAAACATGATGGTTCTCTCAAGTTATATATAGATTATCGGCATTTGAATCAGGTTATGGTGAAGAATATTTATCCGTTATCAAGGATCGATGAGTTGAGAGTTTCACGATACTTCTTAAAGATAGACCTGCATTCAAGTTATCACCAAATTAGGGCAAAGGAAGAAGACATGCCCAATACAGCTTTCAAGACATTTTGAGTTTCTTGTGATACTGTTTGGGTTGACAAAGACCCTTCAACTTTCATCGACTTAATGAATCAGATCTTTTGGCTCTACATGGATTGATTCTTGATCATGTTTATTGACGACATATTGGTATATTCTAAGACATGGGAGGAACATAAACAACTTTGAGAATTGTCCTATAGACCCTTTGGGAGCATCAGTTGTATGCCAAGAAAAAAAAGTGTGAATTTTGGTTGATAGAAGTTAAATATTTAGGACATGTTGTCTCAAGTCAAGGTATCTCAGTTAATTCTTCAAGATATAAACTATGTTGTAGTGGGAACGAACAAAGAATATGATAGAGATTTGTAGTTTTCTTGGACTTGCTAGGTACCATAGACTGTTTATTTAGGACCAAGAAATAGGTTCGGTTTGAATAGAATCGTGAGTGTGAGCATACCCTTCAGGAATTGAAGACCCAATTAACTACCACTCCAATGTTAATTATACCGAATAGCAAGGAGCTATACAAGGTTTACATGGATACATCAGGACACTAGCTTGGATGTGTATTAATGCAACATGAAAGGGTAGCATGGGTCATGATAATTGAAACCACACAAGTAGAATGATCCCACAAATGACTTAGAGCTTGCAGTAGTTATAGATGTTATCTTTGTGGTGTGACGTTTCATGTTTTCTCTGATTATAAAATTTTAAGGTATCTGTTCATGCAGAGATACTTAAATTTGAGGCAGTAGAGATAGATGGAGTTCATGGAGAATTATGACTTTCTATCGTAGTCTCATCTTGGTAAGGCAAACGTTGTGGCGGATGGATTGGATAGAAGGTCATTGGGAATTCTCGCTTGTCTAGCATTAAAGGATTGGAAAACATATGTTATGGATAGTGAGCATGAGCTATATTATTATGAGGATTATAGTTGATTTGTTTTATAATTTGGTATTTGCTCTAGCACTTGTTTAGTATGTGAAACATAACTAGTGGTGGGACCAGCATCTTCATAGGATTTGAACTCAAATCCATAATGGAGGATAGTTTGATGAATGAAATTTGCATGTAGATGGGTCTTTGTATTTCGAGGGTCATTTAGCTATGCCTATAGTGGAAGAAGTGACCAAAGCTGTATTGGATGAAAAACATAAGTCTCGTTTCACCATTCATTCTAGAAGTACCAAGATGTACTGTAATCTCAAGAGACAGTATTGGTAGAGAGGTATAAAGAAAGGTGTTTAAGGTTACGTCTCTGAGTGTGTGACGTGCCTACGAGCGAAAGCCAAAGACCAAAAGCCTGTCGGCTAGCTTCAATTGATTCCTATTCTAGGGTGCAAGTAGGAGCTTATCACAATGGATTTTTTTACTAGATTGCCAAGAACCAAGTAGAATCACAAAGCTATTTAGGTCGTTGTTGACTGTTGACAAAATTAGCACACTTTATTCCGTTTAGGTCAACAAATAGGAGGAAAGTCCTGGGAGAATTGTATCTTAAGCATATAGTTAGGTTACAAGGAATTCCATTATTCATCACTTACGATAGAGATATTTGGTTTAATGCTAAGTATTGAAGGAGTTTTCAAAAAGCATTAGGTACGGAGTCGAACTTTAGTAATACTTTTCATCTTCAAATTGATGGTCAATTTGACTAGGTTATATAGATTCTCAAGGATATATTGTGTGCTTATATTTTGGATTTTGGAAGAAATTAGAAGAAGCACCTTTACTTAGCTGAGTTTGCATACAATAATAGTTGCCAAGTGGCATTGGTATGGCACCGTTTGAGACATTTTATGGAAGACCATATTGATCACCGGTTTGTTGGTTAGAATCAGAGAATAGGATTGTCATAGGATTAGATCAGATCCGTGAGAACAATGAGAAGATCGTCGTGATACGAGATCGTTTGTGAGCATCTCAAAGCTAGCATAATGTTGATAAGAGACGCCAACTCTTAGAGTTTAAAGAAGGTTACTTTGTCATTCTTAGAGTTTCTCCATGCAAGGGTGTTACACGTTTTGGTATAAGTGAAAAGCTTGCATCGAGGTATATCAAACAGTTTAAGATCACTCACTGAGTCAGGGTAGTTGTTTATCGTCTCAATCTCCCTCCTGAGCTCTCTCATATTCATAATGTATTCCATGTGTTGATATTTCGTAAATGTCAGCTCGATCCTAGAATAATTGTTTCCTACTATAATATCCTGATACAAAAGGATAAGACCTATGAGGAGGTGTCGATCCAGATCATTGAGCAAAAAGTGACTAGTTTACGACTCTGTGCATATCATTAGTGAAAGTGTTGTGGTAATATCATGGTGTTGATGAGGCGGCTTAGGAATTAGAATCGACTATAGAGTTGTATCTATATTAATTCTACTCTTGAGTAAGCTCTAATTTCAAGGGTGAAATTCCCTAAGAGGAGAAGAGCTGTAATACTTTTAAGTTAATTAATTAGAATTAGTTTGCTAATTGGAGAGTAGTGCACCTAATGAAAAATTTAGTATTTAATTAATCACTTTTAAATTTTATTCTTTTAATTTATTTTAATTTATTTCCTTTATTTCATTTTATTTTTTCAGCATTTGTTAATTATTTAAAATAGATTTTCGATCATTGTTTTAAATATTTTATTAAAACTTAATTAGTTTGCACTGTTTCTTTTTATCTTATATAATTAAAATAAGGCTTGACTTTGTTCAAAATCCCAAAACTGCCTCATTGCTTCACTCACATCTTTTCACGTGGTTCTCCCAAACCTTAAAAAGAGCACTGTGAAAATCCTTTCTCAAAAAACCAGCAACGGAACATGGTTTTTAACTAGAATCGTTATCAAACTTCTACTTAAAAGCCAAAAAGAAATTCTAAACTTGCTTACACTTTTCCCCGCCCTCTCCCGCACATCGTTCTCTCTTTCTCTCTTATTCTTTATATTTCAAAAACTCAAAACCAAGTTTTTATATTCTAAGCAAACCAAAAGACAAAAATCTGATTGGAAACTACCAAATCAAGGCAAAATTGTTCAATTCGAGGTTAAAAACATTTATAACGATTTAAGCTCTTATTTATAAAGTTCTAATTCTAATTTATGTGTTTAAACTCGTGTTCACAGGCCTAAGTATTTCATTTACTTTTGAGCAGCTCTATTTTTGAGGAATTTTTTATAAATTTGAGTTGCATGTGATGATCTAAGACATAGTAGACCTAAAGCATGTTTTCTTTGAAGTTATAGAATAATTATGAACAAAATTATAGTTTTTAATCAAACAAATTCGAATTTGAACACATTTTTACATTTTTTTCTTATTTTTGGAATAATTATGAAAATTGTTTGGAAAATGGTAAAATTGTGATCCATGTGTACCAAAAATGTGTTTTTATGATATGTATAATGGTTTAGGATTATGAGGACAATGTTTTCAGATGCATTAGAATTAATTTTGAAAAGTGTGAACCCGATTCGAGTTTACGTGCTCGACACAGTGCACTGCCATTCATGATACAGCAGTTGGTCGTGGTCTGTGTAACGCGGTCGAATGTGCTACCGCATGACACATAGTCAACTAAGGATAGTGCATCGGGGTGGTCAACCACACTGCACTAAAATGCATTGTTTTAAGCAACCCGAACCCCACATGTTCCAAAATACATTTTAAATGTGTTTTTAGTTGTCTTATTGATCAGTAATCATTGTTAATGCATTTTAAAGTGTGATTAATCGTCATGTGAGGTAATATGGAGTTTTAATTTATTAAGGGCCCATTAAGGACCATGCATTTGCATGCTAATAAGTTTTAGATTTAGTTTCAGAATTAATAAATGGGTTTGCATTTAAGGATAGTTGCTATCCCCATAAAGCTAACATTTACCGAAGTAGAATTATAGTGTTGAAGTGTTTCATTGCTTGGGATTTAAGGTGTGACTCTATAACCCCTTTCTTGTAGCGATATTTTTAATAATGTTTGGCCATGGGATATATGCTTAAATGTTTTTAAGAATTGAATTATATTTAATAATATTTTCAAATATTTTGAAAATATGTTTATTAAAGACAATGATTTTAAAATAAAGTATCAATATATCGAAATAAGCACATCCAGGTGAGATAATGTATTTTAATCATTTTCAAATGCCAATCTTTACAAGAACCCCGATCGGATGTGTTTCAAATGCATGGGGCCATATAGAATTTAGTCGTGCAGAGGGCAACTAAAGGGGCAGGTCTCGAAACTCGGTCCAAGCCACCGCGGTGGTGTTCATATTAGGCCTTGCACAAAGTAAGTATCAACCTTTAATTTGAAATAAATCATATGATGCAAATGGTAAGAGTTCTCAATTTTAAATGAAGTTATTGTTTACATATGCACTGTTCTCGTTTTAATTGCTTTGTTATTATTTTAAATGTTGTTTTGGAACTTAAAGTCCTACTAAGACTTTTGCTCATAGTTTCTACTTCTTTTTTATTTATTCCCTCTTCCCCTAAGAGGTTCACAGTACTAAACTAAATAGATTGCTGCTGGATTACTCGTGGTGTCATCAGTTGCTTTATTAATCCGTGTTTATCAAGGCATGTAATGATGAGACTATATTCATGCTTTTTGATTTATGTTGTTGGACTATGATTTGGTTGTTAATTTTCTTTATGCCTGGATTATGTATCAACATCTATGTGGTTTGGTGGGACTCAAACGGTATTTAGCGGATCTTTAATTTCTCTATATTATCGAGGTTATTTTAGTAATTTTTCTTATTTTTGTCATGTTTTTAATGTAATTCAAGTTATTTTAATTATAGTAAAATTATTATTAACCTTGTTAAAATTTTCCAAAAATATTTGAATAATTAGAAAGTTATGTAACAAGATTTAAATTGAGTTTAATTATTATCCTTAATGAAACCGCTATCTGGGGGCTTGACAGTTTTTCATCCTTTTTGCTCTTTTATATTTCTGTTGTATTTGTTTACTCTCGTTTACTATTTGAATCTTTCTTTCTTTTTAACTTCATTTTGATGATTTATTACTTTCTTAACAAAATTTATTTGTGTACCACATCTTTTATAAATGGTGTTTTATTATTTTTTTTCATTTCACTTGTTTGGTGTTATACCTTTTTTTTCTCTGTCTTTCTTACATTTTTATTGCTTTACCTTTTTCTCTCTCTCTCTTTCTTTTTCGGTGCTTTACCTCGGACTACACAAAAATATGTACAACCTGTCTAGCTATCTGCAACGCCCTGCTCTATGCAAGTATAGTCAAAACTGCTCTTTTGGAGGGCAAGGTGGTTTCAATCCATCATTTTTGGTAGGCGGTTGCAAACTGGAGTTTGAGACCATAATTTCAAATTGTCCCGCCAGCCTAAATATTATATATGTGTGATATAAATTTTAAAATTTTATCGAACAAATGAAAGTTTCACATTTGACTTTTGAGTTTCCTTTTTACATGTAACATTATAAACTTAACATTTGTATTTATATTTTATTTTAGCATTTTGAATTTTAAAATTTGTATATTGGAATTTAGAATATGGATGTGTCTTTTGTGTATTAAGCTTTTTACATTTTGAAGTTAGATTATTTTTGGGATTGAACTATTTGATTATGGTATATTTTGAACTCTAATTTTGTATTCACATACTTTAGTTCAAAATCCAAGTTGTGCTTGTAAATACTTATTTATCAATAATCAAATTTAGTTCTTTTTATTGGCTATGTCGAGTACTTTGAGACTTTTGTAAAATTCTGTAAAAAAAAAAAAAAAAAGATACGCACAAATATCCAAGCATCTAATACATTGCACAAATCACCCGCCAAAATATCAGCCCAAACCTCTTAAATTTTTAGTAGTTATGGTATTGGCTTTTCTCAAACTGTCATGGAATAAAACCACCTAAATCAAACCAAACAGCCCACCGTGCACCCTTAGCTTTACCCTTTTTTGTTTATTTTTGGCTCCATTTGTCTACTGTAGTCTCTTAACCTTAATATTCTCCTGTCTTTCCTCTTTTAGTTTTTGGTCCATTTCAACTTTATCAATTTTTTGTAGATTTTTTAAATCTCCAATCGTAACTTTCTCACTAAAATAATCTACTTACTTATGATCATTTTTTATTTTTATTACAATTAGTTCCTTTCATTCCTTTCATGGTCTCATTTGCACTTGTATGTCTCAGTGTTTTTTGGTAATGAAAAAATAATAAAAATAGTTTTGACCTTTTATTTAACAAATTGTCTCTTTTTAGACATAACCTAACACAATACAATCACATAACAGTTTTAAAAAGATAAAGTAATTGAAAAAACGGTTTTGAAAAAAAAAAATCTTAAAAGAAAAATACATGTTTGAAATAAAAACTGAACTTGTATCACCAACTTATATCTTTTTTCCTTTTAGGATATATTTTTGGATCCATTTGTTTCTTCTATCATTTTAGCATAAAAACCCTAACATGTTTTACCCTCTCTGTATTTGTCACAAAAGAACATTTTATTAACAAAAGGCTCAAAATAAAACAAATGCATATTTTTAAAGATTATTTGTGCAATTTTTCTTTTTAATTTTTTAAGTCAATTTTTTTTTCTTTTCATTCTATTTATTCATGTTTACATTATAAAAACTTTAATTACAGTTTAATACATGTATCGCACGTCTCTAGACCAGTAGCCAAAAAAATGCAATGCTATTTGACCTTTTGGAGGTCACTGGAATTAGTTGTAATCCAAGGATTAATGAGTTTATTATCTCTGCGGTACAACTGTGCGACTAAATTTAACACTTTAAACTTTTTTCTTTTTTTTTTTTTGGGAGGGGGTGGGGGAGGGCCTTTAACTCAAAAGTCAAGTTTCGGGTTCATGATCTTAAGAAGTATGCCAAAAAGGATAACGTGTAGCTTTCATTTTTGTGTTCTTCATGTTTTTCATACGTTTGAGTGTTTCGTCAGGAGAAAGAGAGAGGGAAATTTTTCTATAGTGATCAAGGAAAATCATATGTAATCCTATATCTATTTACTTCAACAATTTCCTTTGTTTTATTAGGTACTAAGCCTGTTTATATTCACTCCAAGATTGTAGATGGTTGTGATGGCGCATGGATACAAGTTATGTCTTGGAATGAAAGATAATTCCGAATCCGTTTTTGTCTACGAACAAGAAAACTATACGTAATGCAACTATGAATCTCATTCTCTCTTTCTTTGCGTTCATATTGATACAGGAAAAGAAAATGTTAGTAAATAGACTTTTTACTTTTATAAATCAGTTACTGAAAAAGCTAAAACAGAACCTATGTAACTAAAACACGTTATCTCACGAAACAACGTAAGAAAAATCCATCCCAAGCCTAACGGCTGGAAATTAATATATCATGAGACACAAGCTGTCAATTCTTTTTTCAAAGGCATTTGGCAGGCTTTTGAGATGGAAAATGAGTAAAATCCTTTAGCTTAGAAGATGTTCAACGCAGCGCTAAATTATTGTGCTCGTGTCAATTTTAAGCATTTACAATGTTAAATTTGGTGCTAAATTTTACACAAAGTATATGCCAAAATTTACTAGTTTGAAAGTATTTTAAAAAAATATATATTATTATATTTTAATTTCACTCTTATAAACATGACATATGGTGTACTTCTGTATTTTTTTTTTATCAATGTGTAACGTATTAACTTCATCTCGATGGTATTTCAATCTCAATCCTTCAATATATCACTGCCAACAATCGATAACATTTATGATCAATTTTGTTAAATATTTTTTACTAGATCATTTTTAGTTCCCTGGTCCCAGGAACCCAAGCAGATACAGTGTACCAACAATAATCATTGACCTTGACTCAAGACAACATAACCTTTCAGCTTTTATTTAGTTATGTATGACCAAAACTTGGTTAGCAAGTAATATGCCGAACCAATATATATATATATATATATATATATATATCAACTCACATAAAGCTACTTAATAAATACATACTTTTATTTACTACAACAAAAATTTGACAGCTAGTACTCCAACTCCAAACTCCAATCATTAGAAAACAAAAATCCAAAATCTAAGATTAAAATTTTGCCCGAACAATCATTCTTAATTATATTATGCAACGTATTTTTAAACGTTGGATGATAGTTAAAATAGATATGATCATTGAAATTTCTTGTTGTTAGAACACATTTGACAAAAGCATATCAAGCTTCAACGTCACAACTCAATTTGTCAGTCATCCACCGTTTATACGATAAAGTCAGTTTTGCGGTTTTGGTTTCAAATTCTAACATGCAGCATGTCTCAGTCAATCCAAAGAAAAAGAAAAAAAAGAACAACACCTGTCACACTAGCAATCCCCTCACATTCTCTTCTTTGTAACTCCAACGTAAGTAGCTGTAACCTTCGCGTCCAATCATTTCTAACACGCTTTCTTCTGCTTTAAAGCCATTTTTGTTTTTATATTTTAAATTTAAAATCACTACTATTTTGTTAAGCAATCCTCTCCCCAATACTTGTCCCTATAAAAACCCTCACAATGTGCTCTTTTTTTTGTCTCAACATAACAAATCAAGTATTAACTCCAACAAACTGTTAACATTTAAAAATGGGCGGAGACGGTTTTTCTTCAGCCGCAAGCCACTTGAAGACGGCACTAGTAAAGAAGATGAACTTTGTCTTGCTCAGCTTCAAGCTCTTAAAATGGCGTTTCTCAAAGGACATAATAAGCATTAACGTCAGAAGACGAAGCCGGAGCTTCCACGGCGGAGGCGGTCGACGGGGCTTGTGCAGCTGCTTCGAAGATGATATTGTTGAAAGTTCTAGCATGATGATCAGAAGGACTAGAAGTAGCAGAGCTTATGCTTATAATTACAGATATGATCATGATGATGATAGTTGTGATTATGATGATGTTGATCAGAGGGCTGAGATTTTCATCAGTAATTTTCGATCCCGGCTGCTGATGGAAAGAGAGGCTTCTTTGAAGCTACGGTACTGTGAGAAGGAGTAGTTTGAAAGGAGAAGTTAAAGGAAGTTATTGCTTTCAAGTTTGATTAATTCTTTGGTTTAAAGTTGTTGCATTTACATTCTGTTTTTGGTGAAATTTTGGCATACTATATGTTTTAGTCCAAGTAAATATTTAAGATTTGAGACACTATTTATCATTTATGTGATGTCCATTAGAGACACAGATTGGTTTACCTCTTTGAACATTATTTAAGGCCCTATTTTTAGACTCTAACATTGTTCATTTTATGATTAATTTGTGCCCTAATTTTGCTATGATGACATGACTCTTGCATATATTTAACTCCCCTTTTAGTCAAAATTATTGTTCTGGATTTAGAATGTATCCCTAATTATTTATAAAAGACAATATCTCCAACTAAATCAAAGTCTCAAATAACATTAAGATATAAAAATAACATTCCTGTTAGAGAAGGCTAAAGGGTAGTACTTCTAATAACAAATGCTCACAGATTCAACAATATGTAGCACAAAATAGAAATTCAATTAAGTATTAATGCAAAATAAACTTTGTGCAAAATAGAAATCCAATTTGGTTGCTCCTATATTTGTGGATTGTCTACCATAAAATTGGAATCCTCATTCCAATAAGGCAAATTTGTTTACTTTATATACGTATATTTGTATATTTAAACAGAAATATTTTTAATGATATACAATTTACAAACATACCGACAAATTGCAGACAAAAAAATAGGGAAAAAAAAAAAAACAAGTTATGATCAAACAAACAAACAATGCCATAATATGATTTTTTTTTTCTTTTAATGGAGATTGTTATTCTAAAATCTCCATAATGGAGATTGTTATTCTAAAATCTCCATTACTTAATCACTTGGCTGCAGATTCATAATCGATGACAGTTTCAAAGGCACCAACCAATGCCTTGACCTTGTTCTTCCTCTTCTCCAAGAGCTTAGTAGCAGTCTCTTCAATCACATCATTGTATGCCACTTGAGACTCCTTCTTCCCAGATGATCCCTTCACCACTTCTTCTGGCTTTGCCTCCACTTTGTCATCACTAGTTTCTCCTAATTCCTTTGTTTTAACTTCTTCATTTTCTGTCCCTTCCTTTGTTTTAACTTCTTCATTTTCTGTCCCTCCCTTGTCATCATCATCATTGTTATCAGTACTCTTGTTTTCTAACCCTTCAGTTTCTTCTGCTACAACTTCTTCAGTCCCTTCTTTTATCACTTGTTCAACTTTTTCCTCCCCATTTTCAATGCCCTTTTCAGTACTTTGATCATTGATTTCACTACAACTAGTAGTAGTAGTAGTGCTACAACAATTTTCATCTTTGTTATGATTCTCTTCTCCTACTTCACTCTCTTCTCCAGGCTTTTCTTCTTCACCCCTTTCTAACTTGTTATCATCATCAGCCTCTTCAATGTCATCATTAGCCTTTACGAGTTCTTCTGAAACTATCGTGATATCATAAGGCTTAGCCTTAGTCTCATGCTGATCATGACCTTGATCATCAACATTCTCATGATCATGATTATCTTCGGATTTTAGTTCATCTTCTGGAGCAACTTTAACCAGCTCAGTCTCACGATGATCATCATCATCTACCACCATATTATCACTATCAACAACTTTATGAACCAAAGATTCTTTAGCCGATTCCTCATCTTTAACCACTTCATTATTATCTTTAGCGCTACTCTTCGGATTGGCCACTCTTCCACTAGAGCCTTCCCTCCTAACATAAATCTCCTTTCCCTTCTTCTCACCCTTTGAATACAATGTATGCGGTTTTGTTGTGGGCCTTGGAGTGGGTTTAAGAGCGCTTTTGGAGGAGAAGGATGATGAATGGACAGGCACTGATCTCTCGGGCGCAGCCTTTTGGGGTCGAGAAGCTTGGGGTGGTGCAGGCTTGTTGTCCAAGGATCTTCTTCTGTTGAGGGTAGGCTTGGGGGTGGCAGCGGAGTCTTGGCGGGAGCTTATGGTGGGCTTGAGATAGTTTGGGATTTGTTTCTCTCTTGAATATGAGGATGTTCTGTGAGTTGAAGAAGAGCCTTGTGTTGTGGAGGGTTCTGTTGAAGTAGTTTTGGCTTGAGGATTTGAAAGTCTTGTGCCAACCCTTTCCTTCTTTGTACTAGTATTAGTACTACTATTGCTATGGTCTCTTGCTTTGGTTGCCATGAAATTGTCTCCTATGTGATCAAAGCCTGCATTATTGGCAAAGGAATTAGTAAACTAAGTATGACAAAATCTGATGAAAGAGCATATTTTGCAAGTATTCATCCCTTCATGATTCTCCCTATTAACATTGCCTATACGTATTTAATAAATTTACTCATGTCTATTGAGATGTATTACAAGCTAGACAACAACTTTGGTATATAAATTCCAAAACAGTCGAAAATTGGAACCCTCTTTTGCTCATGCCATGGTATATGTTCAATGAGTGCACCATGTGGCACCATGTATGTAAATGTATGAAACTAGACATGTGAGTCTTTAAGTTTAAGCAAATTAAATCAATACCATTTTCCCAACATGTAAATTTTTCTAATTCTAAAAAAAAAAAAAATGTATATTTTTTCTTATAAAGAAAAATGAAAAAGAATATAAAGGAAAAAAAATGAAAATATTGTTATTATCCCATCCATCCCATTCCAAGCTATGAAAAAACTGGCCTAGTGTGGTACTACTTTTCTTAGAACCACGTCAGTGGAAATTTATAGCTCATTTGATTCACAAGTTTGAATAAAAGATTAAATAAAAATTTAAATTTTTATAAGAGAAAATATTGTAGCATAATAGTTTAAACTATAATTTCAACATATAAAACAAACAGGCATTTAGACTTTCTTTTTATGATTTCGGGACCTACCAATAAGATGGAAATGACTTAACTCTAATTCAACTTGAAAGATATACTCAAGGAGACATTTATATTGAATCATGACTTTGGAACCCTAAGGTCCATTTACAGAGTACAGTCTATACAGAGAGATAAAAAAAATACAAGGCTCTGCTTTTGGGCTTGCGATGGGCTTTCAAAACTCAAGCCCATGCCAAAAGGCTAATTAGCAATGTAGGCTATGTAGTCAAGAAACTATATAACAACAATTCACAGAAAAAAAAAATGAATAAAAAAGAAATTTTAAATATAAAAAGGAGGGTGAGTTGGAAGGAGTTGATGTAACATAATGAACACTTAATTTGAAGCATCAAAGAAAATAGAACTAATAATAAATCCTCCAAGTGGGCCCCAATTAAAAAACATTTAAAACATCTTTATCAAACGATGTTATCAAAGCAAACAGGACTACCCAGTCAAATCCAAAAGCTGCTCATAAGTGGAGACTTTCATCATTCACGTTTTGGGTGAGTTTGACTGAAAGAAATCAAACATAAAAAAGATACTGTGAAGTATCGAGACGATTCTGGATCCAAATTCAACAAAACTTCAATTACATCATTGTGACTAATAAGACTATTTTTGTTTGTATAATAACTCGGCTCGATATTTTGGCTCCCTATTTCTAGGCTTGGCTTAAAGGCGAATCCAAAAATACTTTGCGGATTCCAGTCTGCTTTCGCAAGGCTCGCAAAACTGCGGCCAAAATATTAACAAAGTACAAAGTGAGGAGTGTACGTTTCTTTTATTTATTATTATTATTATTTTTTTTTTTTGTTTTTGCGGGTAGAAAAATGCAGTGTACGTTGAAAGAGACTATGAGTGGAAATATATTTATTTTGGTATTTTCGAGGAACTTCCATGAGACGTACCAAATACAAAAAGGCAACTGAATTTCCCACGTAATAAAATATGCAAGGTGTTGGGTGGTCATATTATAAAGTTTTTATATACTATAATACAATAAAAATATAATATTAAATAAAATACTTATATAATATAATATACGGTTTAAATTTTAAAATTAAAATTTTCATAGACATCCTAAAAAAAGCAAATGTATTAATTTTTTTAAAGGAAGTAAAAGCAAATATATTATTGGGTGGGTGGAAATAATTTAAAAGAAACTTTTGTTTTTCGCCAAAAAAAGGAATTTATTAATAGCTAGAAAATAAATATAACTTTCACTAATATTTCTCTTAAGACGTGGAAAGAAAAAATTCCACAAGTTTCTTTCTTTCAATTATTCATTTCATCTTCGCAAGAAAAATAATTCTTTTTCTCACTAGGAAAATGATGTATTCTTATTTTTGGCGTCTCAAGAATTAGGGTTGTCCCTCTAAATGGTACAAATTTATACAATTTATAATGCCAACAATCTTTTTGTCTCCCAAATATTAAATTTCTGATAATCCCTATACGTAGGATATATATGATATATAGGTTAAATTACAAAAAAGCTCTTTTTTCACCTATAGAAAAGGAAAACTAAGATTTACAAAAAGCTTACTAAACTCTAAGTTTGGATTTATCATGTCAATTTCAGTCTTAAACATAAGCAATTTTGGCAATTTTATCTTCAACAACTTGTTATATGCATGTCATGTACATCCCACATGCACAAATCATTTAAAAATTTAATATTTAGGAGCGGTCATAAACTAAAACTTCAGGAGCCAAACTTGTGTCATTTAGAATGTCAGGGGCCAAAGTAAGACGACCCTAATTTTTTGGGGGCCAAAATTAAAAATAACTCTATATATATATATATATGTATGTATGTATATATACTTCTTGTGCTATCATAAACGTGAAAATGGTGTAGAACCTAAAAATTTTAAATACATCGTACAATTCAAATCTAAAGTCACTAAGCAATAAAAATGAAAAAAAAAATTGTATTACTCGTGTCATTTTTTTTTCATCATCTCACAATTAAAATTGAGCTAGTACGTCCTAAAAAGTGGGAACCCTTTTTTTCTTCTTTTCTAGTGAAGTCAATTCCTAAGATAAGGAAATACTATACAATATACAGACAGGAACACTCTCGTTAGATGCAGAAATAATTTAATTTCATCTCAAAATAAATAAATAAATAAAAGAAATACGTACACAAAAACTTGAATGTAAATGAAAATGAAGGGAAGTGGTCCAGCGCACCACTTTGCACAAGCGTACACAAAAACTTGAATGTAAAAAGCCTATGCATTCAATCTATAAATTATCAATGAGTTGGATTATTATGAGAAAAACATAAAATTACATATTTTAGGAGAAGCAAACTATAAATTTTATTGTGTTAAACATATAAAATTGAATGAAAATAAAATTTTGCATGCGACGGCTGCCTATTTTCGACTATATATAACTTTGTCCTTGAATCAAATGTTAACGTCAATGTTATATTTGACATCAAAAGCGTGAAAATGGCGTAAAACATCCATTATCAGTAGTTTTTTTTTTTTTTTTTTCACATCTGCCTACATGCTAACATTTTAATTTGAAAAGAGACATTGAGCTATATGTTTTGATGATTTTTACTTCCTTTTCATATAACGTGTTGTACATACAACATACAGGACATTCAAAGTTTACCTACAAACATGTTTGATGATCTAAACAAAAACTATAAATACTCCCCTTTTTTTTCATTTTCCTTTCTAGACAATTGCTAGTACATTCGACAGGGCAATCCTTCCTTCCACTTATACACGCACATAAGTGTTTTTTTTATTTAAGTGTTTAAAAAAAACAGTTCGCCATCTGTCCCCGGGGTCCATAGTTCAGCGGGTCCAAGCTCAGATGGGCCCCAGGCCCACCCTTTTTGGGGTACATGTTCCTTATTTTTCCCTGTGTTCTCCACACTACAATATTCTTGGTATTGTTTGGCCCCCACAAACAACTATGGTAGTTTCCCTATAAAGGAGGGCGATATAATGTTCTTCTCTTTTTAATTATTAATCGTCATGGTTCCCACTTATGCAAGTTTGTCCTCTAGAACAAGTAAACTAGAAAGTAACAGAACAAGGAAAACCTTTTGAAAAACTAATAATCATGAAATCCAATTCATCAAACCATGGAAATTGAAGTGGAAGTACAGAATACAGAAAATCACAAGAATAAATGTTTGTAGATTCTCCACCATCCAAAAGCCAAGAAAAATAAAAAGAAACGTAAAGAAAAACAATCATAATGGGGCAATATGCTTCGCACTATATATATATATATATATATATATATATATTGGCATTGTATATATCTTTAAACCTCCTTGTATGCAACAAAGTGAAGCAAAAAAAAAAACAAAAATCATAGGTAGAGAGTTGAGAGAGATACGGCATAAGTAATGGTGTACATGCAATTTTAATTTTTTCGTACTCAAGAAATATTTACAAAAGTGCCCAAGGAAGAGTATAATTGTAGAGAGAGAGAGAGAGAGAGAGAGAGAGAGATTTAAGTAACGTACCTTAGCTGATGATCAAAACCCAATGAAAGATCATAGAAGAGTAATTTAAGGAACCAAAAAAAAGGAAGAAGAAAGAAAGAAAGAAAAGTGGGAGAGAAGAATAAAAATGCATACACATACAAGGGCCAAAAGGAGAGATGGAGAATGATTGGAAGAGAAACAAATTAGGATTTTTAATGATGAAATAAGAGGCATTATAGGCAGCGAGATTTACGCACACAACTCAAAGAATAGTAGTGGTGGAGGCCATGAAATGAATAACAACACATCCAAAATTAAACAATATATGGTTTCATAATCTTAGGGAGACTTTTTTAATCACCATTTTTGTTATTTTCTTGCCACATGTCATCTTATTTATCAATAAAAATTATGCATAATTATAAACCATTATTTTACTTTTAAGAAATGTTAAGATTATTCTTTTTTTAGAGACTAGGATCATTCTTTTTGATATTCTCTTTTTTTCTAAAGGCCACATGTTATCTCACTTACTGATAAAATCAAAACACAATGATGCACTATTATTTTACCTCTTAATTACAACTTAATTACAACCATGCCACACTAATTATATTCTATCATAAAATTACTCACTTTTTCTTTATTATATACAATATGTATATTTGTATTTTCCTTATTTTTCTTTCTTTTCTCGTCGAATAGATACTGTTGGGATATTTTTCGCTAGATCCAATACTATACACATAATATTACTTGTACATACACGCATTTTATATATGCATCGTCGGCAACTTTAGTAATATAACGTTAAGTACAAGCATACACTTATATAAATAGAATGCATATCCTACATGTAGAGAGGGGGGATACTTTTAGTTTGCTTCATTTACTCGTTCTATTAACACATTATTATATATTTTTCAAAAAGGTTCTAGTCTAACGGAATTTTAGGAAGAAAAATAAAAAAAATAAAAAATTAAAGAAATAACGACGAACATAAAAATAACAAAAAAGGAGTAATACATGATGATGAAGTGTGATAATATTAAGAGTGGTATACTTGTAATTATTAGGTTAAATAATGGTTTATATTTATGCCTTTTCTTTATAAAGAAGTAGAATGATATGTGTTGATGGTCAACACTATGTGCGGCTACGCACAGTGGTCGAACTGCCTTGCCTTATCTTTCTCGACTTTGCTGGTTAGTCATACAAGAAGAGGGAACATCTCGGAGGTCAAAGGTGGACACCGGTATAGTGCCAGCCAAGGGTTTTTCGATACTCAAGTTAAGTACCCATTAGGTCAAGAGATAAGCTGAAGGTGGGTTAAAGAGTCCACTTACCTTAAGTGTGGAGTAAATGCTCTTATTTATAGCTTACCACTTGGACCAGGAGTAAAGCGGGTTCGATCCTTGGCCCGAGTGCTCCGTACTGTGATGTCAAGAGGGTTGGTGAAAGGTGTCGTGATTCTATGGCAGAGGAACTAGCCATATCCAAGACTACTGCGGCGCCACGTGGGCTTGTGAACAACTTGGCCACTGCTAATCTTGGTTAGGATATGCCCTGATGTCAACCAAGGGCATGTGAGGTGCTCAGTACACACCGAGGTAGGACTCTTCTCGTATCCTAGTTGGTGATGGCCAGGTTCCAAGAGGACCTTGTACTCTACTAGACGGTGGGATGTAAAATGGATGCTAGGGCAACTATGCCGATAAGCTTGTTCGGTACGTCCTGACCTATTGCTCTTGGGTGCTTTCCGAGCACACCCCTAACAATATGTGGCAAAAGAAGTAAGAGGGTAAGCCTGACATTTCTTATTACTTTCTACTACAACTTTACTACGTCTTGTTCTACAAAAATTGTCGTTTTGTTTTCCTCAGTTTCATAACATTACATCCTTTCAGGTAAATATATATATATATATATATCCATTAAAAAATATATCGACAATTTTTTTTAGCTTTTTTTTGTCTTTGGATCCCCTACCAGTCCTTTTTTACTTTTTGATATTAAAAAATTGAATTATATGAAAAGTTTACTACATCCCTGTCTTTTTTACCAATAAAGGAATAAAGGGGCAAATTATAATAAAGTATAAATAATGTTTATAATTGAGCACCATTTTCATTGGAAAGAAAAATGATCTTCGTAAGAGAGCAAGAAAAAAGAGTAAAAGAAAAATTGTGATCAAACAAGTGTTTGTAGCATTCTTTTTTTGACAATCAAGTACGTTAACCTATTTTAATGCTAGTTGCAACACCCTTTTATTTTCTTTTTTTTAAAAAAAAAAACAGCATTTAAGTGTTTTTTTGTTTAGATAATTAACACCCTTATTTTTTTATTTTTCTTTTTGCTTTTGGTTAAATTGTACGTTGCCAAACTAATGGAAAAAAAAGTACCAAAGGTTCCTTACCAACTCTTTGCTTATTACTCATCCCCAAAAAATATACATGAATATGTACATTATTTGTGCATACTATGAATACCATGGTATGAGTTAAATTTTTTAAAAATTAATTAAATGCTACTCCCTCTCTTGCCGTGCGTTAGCCTGATGGTTGCTGCGTTCGGCTCTGGTGGTTGTGGAAGTTCCCTACATGCATGCATGTTTTTTTGTTTTTTTGGTTTTTTTGTCTTTTTATTTTTGTGGGGTTGGGGGTGGTGGTGGGGGGTAGCCTTTGCCTTTGAGCACAAATGTATATAGGGTTAACGGCACAATCGTCCCAAAACTTTTAAGTCATTGACTTGGTCCTTAAATCATTTCAGGCAAAATCTCCCTCAACTAGATTTATAAGGTATTTGATTTAATGGTTAGAACTATTGGTTAATATTGTAAACATTGCAGCATGTGAGAGCTTTATATTGTAAACTTTTTTCCTTTTATTGTAGCATGTGAGAGCTTTACACTGTTCTTAACTGAAAAATTAGTTAAAATCAACTTTGTCAAACAGACTATTGTAGGGTGTTTGGCATAATAATTAGAACTATTGGTTAGAACAGTTTTTATTATAGCATGTGAGAGCTTTATATTGTAGCAACTTTTTTATTTTTACTGTAACATATGAGAGCTTTATATTGTTCATAACAAAGAAGTTGCTGGATTGTCTGTTTTTTCTATAGCATGTAAGAGCTTTACACTGTAGCAATTTTTTTATATTTTTACTATACACTGTTCATAATTAAGAAGTTAGTTTGGACTGCTTGTTTTTACTGTAGCATGTGAGAGCTTTACATTATAGCAACTTTTTTATTTTTACTGTAACATGTGAAAGCTTTACACTGTTAATAACTGAGAAGTTAGTTTAGACTATCTTTACCAAACAGCCTTGTAATCTTACTTCGTTTGAAATGTTAGTTAAAACTAATTAATTTTAGCTAATTATAATATAAAGCTTTCAACAATTATATTAAAAAGTAAAAAATTAATTAATATAAAACTTTCATATATTATAAATTTAAAATTTAAAATTTAGCTCTAATCAAAAGCAAATAACTGCGCTTTGTAATTCACATTTTCCTAGTACTTGACTTTGAAGAATCAAGGACTACAAAGGCTGACACTAGAGACGCAAATTCTGATAATTTTTTGATAATACTTCACCTCCATTATTAATAATGCCATCCATTTACGCTGATCCATCTTTCTATTAAAAAAAACTATTTTGATCCAACTTTTCATTTTCATTAAAAAAAAACATTTAGCTGGGCATACCTAGTTATAATTATTCATTCAAGTCAGATTACGAATATTACTTTTTTTTCCCCTCAATTATTCCTTATGTCAACAACAATGTTTTAAAACGAAAGGGAATATTATCTTTTACAGCCATTCGTGCGAGAAAGCTAAATAATGACAAACACACACACATATATGTGTGCGTATATATATCTATGCATATAGATACATACACACACACGCACATAAATATATATATATATGTGTGCGTATATATATCTATGCATATAGATACATACACACACACGCACATAAATATATATATATATATATATATATACATATACATGAAAAAGCATGGAGATGGCCATACACATGGCGGTTAAAAAGTATTTTTTTATTTCTTTAATTACATATACTTACCTAATTCTGTTATATTAACATTTTGGGGAGTTTTCTTTAATTTTTTAATAGCTTATATTCCTGGATTTGTTCCTCAATTTGGAAGACCAGCTTTAGACATGTTGGTTTTGGTAAGCCTAGAGCAGTTGGTGGTGGGGACCTTTGTTCAGTTCCACTAGGGCTTTTCCTTTGTGCAAACGAGGCGGCGTCGTTTGAAAGACATTGGTCATGGCCCTATTTAGTGGCTGAAGCCAACTCTTGTTCTACTTTTTCTTCTTCTTTATCTTTTCATATAATATATGCAATTGTAGTCCATTTTGTGACACGACACGGTGGCACAGCCCATTAACTAAATATATTTTTTCTATATATATTAACTAATTATATTTGATGCTCTTTTTTTTTGTTCAAAGTGTTAAAATATATATTGGCTGACGAACAAAAGGTTTGGGAACAAAAAGTCTCTTGGCAACTGGTGGATGGACGGTGGTGGGTGCTCTAAGTTGGGGGCTTAGCTTCGTCCTTTATTCGAGTGCCATGTGGCAAAAGATAGCTTCTCAAATTAAATTCTCATTTTTCTTCACTCGTAGTACATTAATGAGGTATGGGGTGTTTGACAAGGATTTTCACCATTTAATTTTCACCACAAACTTAATTATGAACAGTAAAAAGCTTTCACATGTTATAGTAATAATAAAAAAATTTACTACAGTGTAAAACTCTCACATACTACAATAAAAGTAGTTCCCATCACTAGTTTTCACTATCTTCTAAACACCCACGTAGATTCACACAAAAGGATTTAATAAAAACAAAAAACAAATGGATATAATTTAAACCGAGTTTTTGGACGCGTCATTGGGCTTTCGGCCTTAAAATTTTCATGCACAACAAACAGGGATGAGTATCAAGTTAAAAAAAGGACGGATATACTTCTCTATTCGCGCTCCGTCTTCACTTTTGTCCCCATACTTACGTTACCAGAGTTGTGTTAGGAAATTCTTATCAAAAGACTTGATCTATATCCTACACATTTATCCATTTAGAACTAAAATAAGAAAAAAAAAAAAAGAATCTACGCTCAAAATAAATTTCATAAGATTAAACATAATTTTTCATGACATGGCAATGATATCTCCTGAAAACAAACCAAAATCTTAAAAAACACTAACTCTTGTGATAACTATCCAAACTCAAGGATAGAGGTGGAGTATATATGTTATGCTTAGGTTAGTTTAAATAAGTTATTATTTATAACTCATTAGAGTTTTTTTAAGAAGGCAAAACATTTATAAACTTTTTTTAATCTAATAACTTTTTATATACTATAGATAATATATATGATTTTATTTTACAATAAAGATACATGTATATTAGGATGGGAGTTACCACCTGCCCCTGGCTCCCCTGCTCTTATTTAATAACCTTGTCCTATGTCAGATGAGCAGCCAAGGGTAAAAATCTCATCCCTATGCGGTATGCACAAGCTTACGGATTGGTGTTTACTTGCCATTGCGAGACACAAAGACCGAATTTGAGATGAAATTGGGTGGAGGGTTGGATGTATGGAACGACATGTCAGATGATGGAATCAAGATTTTTTTTTTTTATTTCATGGGGCATAAATTGAACCTAAACTTTAAACTAAAATAACAATACAACTACTTTAATCAAGTAATTTACTTTTTCAAGTTTTCGGTACACAAAATTGTGAATTTATGTAACCATATGGTTAATTTTTGGTTTATTTAGTATTTTAATTTTAAAATATAAATATACTAAAAAATAAAAATAAAAATTTGTAACATATCAACACAAATATTGTAATTTAAA
>CAMOHE010025606.1:0-28034 GCA_946598075.1 Artocarpus hirsutus | reverse complement strand
TTTTTTTTTTTATTTCATGGGGCATAAATTGAACCTAAACTTTAAACTAAAATAACAATACAACTACTTTAATCAAGTAATTCACTTTTTCAAGTTTTCGGTACACAAAATTGTGAATTTATGTAACCATATGGTTAATTTTTGGTTTATGTAGTATTTTAATTTTAAAATATAAATATACTAAAACATAAAAATAAAAATTTGTAACATATCAACACAAATATTGTAATTTAAAAATTTCATAAGACAAAATGAGGAAAAAATTGCTAAAATGTTCCCTCTCGGCTCAAGGTTGCTTTGTTATTAAGTGTCACTTCATTCTTTTGACATCCTTGCTCTCTTGAGATCTTGTCCCCAGTAGTCAGTGGTAAAGCCACACGTAGCTAAATGGAAGCACATACCTCCTCTTAGATTTTAAAAATTTTATATTTATCCTTATATTTATTTTAAAATTGTACTAATGCCTCACTTTATGAGCAAAATTAAACTTGAATCCCCCACTCAAATTTAGAATTTGCATTTTACCCTATTTTAGTAAAATTACTCTTTACAAGAGGATTTATAATTTTGCTCCTATCCAAAATTAATATATGCAACTATATTCTTTTACAATAGAAATTATCTCTATTTTTTCCCTTAGTGCCCCCATTGGAAAAAAATTATGGATTGGACATTGCTAGTGTTGCAACACGTCAAATGGTGTCGGAAGTGTCACGTTGGGCGTTTGTGTTGGATTTTCGTTGTGGTGCAGACGCCTTCATTTGGCCGCGTGTCAAAGGTGCTTCTTTATTCATCTAATGCCAAACGTTTTCCTATTCTTTTAGACATTGATGATCATCTCTATACTAGAAACTTTGTCATTGTTGTTTGTGGTTGTTTGTTCCATAAATGTGTTTGGAAGTGTGGTAAGAACCAGTGGTTAGAACCACTTTTACTGTAGCATGTGAGAGTTTTATACTGTAGTATTTTTTTTATTTCTACTGTAACATGTGAGAGCTTTATATTGTTCATAACTAAGTTTGTAGTAGAAACTGAGTGGTTAGAACCACTGCCAAACAGGAGGTTAGTTTGATTTAGGAATTTAAGCAGTGGTGGTTATTACGCCGACTCATTCATGCATATTTGTCTCATTTATTCAGTATTTGGTTAGGTCTTTTATTTGTTGGATTTATTTTTTGGTGGTGTTTTGCGTAGTTTATAGGATTCTCTAAATGTAGACTAATCTTTGCATTGCCTTTTCATGCTATGAAATACACCCCATTCAAAAAACAGAGCTCATCTAGTAAAATGTATGCATGTTAGGGAATTTCACTTATGCCTCTAAATTATAGATTTTTTTTTATATATAAATTTAGAGGGTAGGAAGTGTTGGTTGTTTTGCGTTGTGCAATTACCAAATATAGGAAATATAACACCAACAAATATTTGATTCTGCCTCTAAATTGAATGGAATTAATGCTTCAAGGAAGATAACATGTACCATTCCATAAATAAAAGTCACCCAAAGAGGTACCCAAATGATCGAGTTGTCACTGGCTCCTAGTCTTACCGAAGCGGAGGAAGACGAAGAGGAAGGCTTCCTCTGTTTTCGGTTTGATAAAAAATTATAAATTCATCAATAATTAGTTTTTTAATTAAATTTGGCTTATATTCATATCAATAATTTTTTATTAAAAAATTGTGTTCAAAAACGCACTATCATTTATAACCAAATACAATTTCAAAAATAATCTCAACATATTTCTCAAAGCTTTTTCATTTTCAAGTTTTTCCAAAAATAAAAACCAAAATAAAAATATTACCAAACGGACTCACAGTCTCCAAAAAAACTGTACTTTAGGGGAGTTGTTTTACTTTAGATTTTATACCTTATCTTCAAATAGTTGTTTAATATAACCCTTTCAAAAAAGAAAAAAAAAACAAAAACAAAACAAAAAAACCAAAAAAAAAAAAAAAACGTCGCCTAACATACGTGGTTTTAATTTGCACCTCGTTTTCCTTTTCCTCCCAATTTGAACAAAGTTCATCACAATATATATATATATATATATATATAATTAACCATGTTGCGAATTCGGAAAAAATTGAAAGGAATTGTTAGTGTCAAAAATCAAAGGGACATAAGTGAATTTGGCCGACTTTTTTTTTTCCTTTTTTATACATAATATAATTATGCAAGTTCTGAATTTCTAATTTCGAAGAGTTGGGATGGAGTCAGTATAGGAAGAGTAGGGGCACGCACTTTATTATTTTTTCTTTCAAATGTTCTATATAGACGTATGTATATATCAGATTGTATTGTTACAAATAGATTGAATCATAGCTCTCAAATTTAAAAACCTCACTCCCGATGGATATTTAAAAGAAAAAATATTAATCTAGCTTTATATCCTAATAAAGTGGACCCAATACATGATAAAGGCTTTTATTTTATTTATATATATATATATATATATATATAAGCAAATGAAAGAAAAAACTTACCATTTTCCTTTTATATACGACTCTTCTTTTCGTTTTTTTTTTGTCTTGTTTTATGTCTTATATGCAATATCGAAGACATAGAAACTAAAGTGGCGAGAAAAAAATCCTCACCTTTTATACTATATCAGGCAAGAGTGCAAACAAAAGGGTCTATTTGGTAGCGTTTTTAAAATAGATGAAAATAGTTTTATTTTTTAAAAGGAGAAGTTTTGAAGAATGATGTTGAGAATTGTTACTTACTCTCGATCTTGTGGTATTGAGTAAACATATTATTCGTTAAGTACCTAACATTTATATTGTTCATGTATTTATTATAAAAATCTTCATTCTAAATTTTTAACATTTTCAATGCATAAAAACCTATGGAGGGCATATGTATTGTATTAACATATATTGATTTTGATTAAATTTTTGTTATAATTATTAGCCCTGATTGACAAAAATTCCTAGGTCCGTCCCTGTTCAGGAGCCATTACCTGCAATGTAAGACATGTCAACTAGGCTCCTTTTTAAGTTTGCCATTTCGGTGTTACAAATTGAAGGCATCAAACAAGCTTCTCAAAATTGAAACTTTTATTATAGCACTTTCTCATGATGTACATATAACACATTAACATATCAGTTTGGTCAATTACATGGATGGTTCTGCACCCAAATTAATAAAACGACACAACCATAGATTAATATTAAAGTTGGACAAAGAAGTCAAGTAGGATAACATCATTCACATTAAAAAGAAAATAAAATAAAATGAAAAGGTTAATGGGCCATCTTAGCCATCCGATAATCATTAATTATTCTATTATAATATTGTGCAGAATTGACAGATGATTGAGGTCTCCAAATTGTTGTGCAACAAAACTTGTTTTTGGCTTCAATTAAAATAATTGATGGAAGAAGAAATTATGGAAGATAAGCGCTAGGAAAAGGTATTAGATCATCTAAAAGCAATGTTATGAGCTTTTTTATTTATGTGTGACATGCATGTGGATTGTTTTAACATATTGAGGAAAAGAAATTGACATTATTAGAATCCGTTTGGTTCATAGATTTAAATAGAGAATTTGAATAAAAGTTTAAATTTTTGTGAAAGAAAATACTGTAACAAAATGATTCAAGTTATGATTAAAATCATGAACTAAACGGGTCCTAAATGTTTCTGTTCAATACATATATATATATATATATATATAGATCATCTCAATTTCAGTGGCATTAATTCGTGGTCTTGACTTTATTACTATTATTATTATTAAGGAAAGTAAAGCAAATTTCCCACCAAAAAGAAAGGAAAGGGACAAGAGAATCTTATTGTGGAGAATGATTTCATTCATATAAAAACAGGAAGACTAATATTTTTAAAGAAGAAAATAATAATTAACTCTAAACAGGAAAGTTGTTTATTTTTCATTATTTGAAGCCCTTGTCTCCATCTCTTATTGAGAAATCTCCGCGAGTTAATTTGTTGGACATGAAATATTGGAGGAAGTATGAAAAGTGAAAAACAAAAGTCATGAACTCATGATTAAGCACGCCAAGAGGAGGAAAGGGAAAGGATCCTAATCGCTACCAGAATTTTATTAATTGATGATAATATTTATCAGTTGCTTTCTGCCTCGATTTTCTGACGCGCCTTCTGATTTTATGAGCATTATTAAAAAAAAATCATACAATTTATTTATTATTATTATTTTTTAATCTTAATCACAATAAGTTTTCTTTTTAATAATCCTTTTTGGCTAAACCAAAAAAGAATGGTGGATCCCACGACTTTACAGAGACGCGTCGTGCTCACCAATTGCACAGTCCCACCTTCCTAAGTGTAGCTTTTTGGATTTTTTTAAGGTTGTTTTCGAGATTTTATTTTATTTTATTTTATTTTGGTTTTGCTATTGAACCTAGTCCATCATTTTGTGCCTTCTATTAATTCACTCGTTTACAATTTACGGTTTTTTTTTTTTTTTGGGTAAATTGTTGGAATGATCTTGTAAAAGAAAAAGTAAAATTTTGGTCTGTAATTTTTTATTTATTTTTCAATTCCAAACCTTCTATTTTAGTTGTTGAGCGATTATTTTAACGATTTGATTGTTAAAAAGTAAAATAACTAAATTACCTTCCAAATAATTGATAAATTAAAAAATTAAAGGTAAATCACGACCATTTATTTAAAAACATCAAATTATAACCATTGGTTTGAATTTTATCTAAAAAAAATTTAAAATCAACAAAAGAAACAAAAAACAAAAAAACAAAAAACAAAAAACAAAAAAAAAAACCTAAAATGCTGGTCGCCCTCCCCCATCGCCCATACCTACCTACCGCCCCCTCCCCCATCGATGAGAAAAATCCAAAGGAAAAATGAGAAAAATCCACAAACAAGAACGTTAAAGCACCAAGAAGATTAGGGCCTCTTAACACTGTCAGAAGAGAATGACAAAAAGGGGGAGTGGTCGGCAGATACACATTGTCACTAAAGGCAAGGGCCGACATGCGCACCACCAAACAACTAGTGTTCCCCCGTAGACCAAAATTTTCGAATGGTAGGTCAATGCAAGACTACTGGCCCGAAATGCCCTGTAACCAAAACAGCCTAACCCTATCTCAGCTTTGATCCAACAATCCTCCTCAATTTATGAATTGCACCAATAAACTTAGCATCCAAAAACGATCATGCAGATGAAATTAAATAGCCAAAAATGCTAATATATTTTTCTCTTGCTTTCTCTTATCAAGGGCCGCCTAACTTTACAAATTCAAAACTTATGGCGTATTTGGTTCATAAATTTGAATAGAATTTTAAATTTTTGTAAGAGCAACACTGTGACAAATTGTTTTAAAATGTAGTTTAAACATAGAAAGCAAACCACATATTAATTAACCTCAACCATATAGATTAAGTTGTACATTACAAAACAGTAATTTCACACCTTTAACTTAGAAAACAAAAATACACCAACATTGCAGTTCAAATATCTATCACTAAAGTAAAAAAAAAACAAAACTTGTGTATTGCTAAGAAATGTCTACCTATGCCTGCTCATTATGTTGTATTAAACTCTAGTCTCATTCACTTGTCTTTTCAACAATGTGAAGTTCAATTTGATTTCTTTCAACACTTGTGCTTGTAGTTTGTGAGTTTCAATTCGGCACGGTCTAGTTTGTCCAATTTAATGAATATTCAATTTGGGAGTTGGACACTATATGGGACCAATTCCATTTCATAAAGGATCAATAAATGCATATTGTGTCTATGAATCTGGAAATTATTCATATTCCACTAACAAAAGTGTGGAAATCAAACATTTTATTCATTCAAAGCCCGTTTCATATCATGCTTCATCATCTTTTACTTGAATAAACATATCTTTCATTATGATGAAAAGCAACATGTTTGAAACTATACATTCATTGGTGATAAAATATTATCTACATGTATAGATTATAGGGTTGAATCTTTATCAAAAGAGTTATGACATTCCATTAATCATGTTTAAGAATATTTTTTTTCTCTCTTTTAAGAACCAAGATTTAATAAACGCTTCTTCTCTTTTTTCATTACTAAATTTGATAAAAGAAGAGTGCATAGCTAGCTGCACCTTTCTTCTAAAGGGGAAAGTTCTACTTTAAAGAGAGAACATATGTTAGATAAATTAGCTACTCTGTTTTTCTTTTGTTTATTTATTTATTTTTAAAAAACAAAGATATGGGAAATCAAATGTTAGTCCTTCATTTTTCCTCTTTTCCCCCCTGTTTTCCAGCCAAACATGCTAGCTTGAAACTATTTATTCTATTTAGAGTAAGTTTCTAAAATCTAGTGGCTAAAGGCTTTACATATAATATAAGGGTGTATTTTGGAAAACAAAAAAATCATATGGATAAAGATCTCCATTACCCAAATGCTGTGTTTTTTTAATTTTTTTTCCTTTAAAGCAAATGATGGGTAATTAATTCCTAAAAACATGTTTGGCACACCGTATTGTATTGTATTGTATTGCATTGCATTATTGCATTGTATTATATGTAAAAAAATATAATACAATATAACACAATACAGTGTGCTAAACAAGCCTTAAAGGGATATGAAACAATATAGCATACAATTCCATTTCATTATACAGGATAGAAATAAATAGAATACAAATGATCCCATTCTATATTTGACACAAACAACTTTATTGAATATCCTGATTTAATGGAAATTGACAACAAGATAACATAACATAACGCAACTCTTTGTCTAGTAAGCAATCTATGAGGAGATTCATTCTCCAAAATCCAAAAAAAAATCTATGGTAAAAAAATATATATGTCCACCAAAAAAATAAATAAATAAATGAATAAGGGAAAGAGCACCATAGAAAATTTCACGCTTATCGGTCTTCACGTTCATGATAATTACAGTGGCTTATCATTAATTACCAATGCATCTTATCTTATGGTGCGTGAATGACACGACCTATAGTTGAGAGTGATGCATTAATTATCCTGTCCGAAAAGGGTCATTTTTAATTTCTTTTCAATCAATTTGTACAAAAAAAGGAAATTCATAAAAAAAAAAAAATAGAGGTTGGGCGGCTCAGCTGGTGAAGTGGGGCAGAGCCGTGGGGCTTTTTTTAATGCTCTTTTTTTTATAATAACTTTTCTTTTTCTTATTTTCTTTTTGGGTTTTTTTAATTTTTAATTTTTTCATATTCCATCCTATTTTTGCTTTTAATGTTCCCTGCATTCCCCGTTGAAAAAGCAGGCCAAGACTCCCTCCGTGTGGTTCTTTCAAGGAGGACGTCAAAGTCAAGAACAGCCGTTGATCTTTGACCCTCTCAAAAAGCTCCTTAATCCAACGGCTGATAAACGCCTTACCAAACTCGATTGTGGTAATCAAGGACGGCCCTAAACTTGTTGGTCGATTAGCTCATTAATTAATTAATTAATTAATCATCTCAACCATTTATCTCAAAAATAAACTCCCCAAAAATTATCTCAACATTAATCTTTTTTTTATATAAAAATACCATTAGCCCTTTACATTAAATGTAACTAATTAATCATTTCACCCACATAATTGAGTTTCAAAAACCAAAAAAAGTAACCATAAAATTAGTTTGAGGTCTACATGTTACGAGGGGAGGATTATTTTTTTTTTCATCTAAATGTAAATTTAATTGGGATTAGAACGCACAACCTAATAATCTAGTTGATTGTAATTCTTCTCATCTTAACTATAAATTAAGAGCTTAAAGTTATTTTAAATTTTACTTAAAAGTAGTAGTATTTATTTTGAACTTAAAGAAAAATGAAAGTATTAGTAATAGTTTTATAATATCAAAAAATATTAGTAATTAGTAATTATTAACAAATAAAAGGAGTTCCCTCAGCCTCGGATCATTCATACACGTAGTTGCTTCTCCTCGTTTCTCTCTCTAAAAAAGAACTTCTTTCTCTCTCTAAAGGCAGGACAGCTTTCTATACGTACAGAGGACACAGGGAAAAAAAGGTATAACTAGAATTCGACAATCTTCTTCTTTTTTTTTTTTTCCCTCTCGTTTAGAATCAATCGTCCACAAAATTTAGATTAACAGTATTTGTTTTATTCAGTACGAATTTCCTTGAATTTTTTCCCATCAAATTTATTGTTCTTACTCGCTTCTTCCGAGCTCTTTTATGTACATAAGATATATATGTATGTATACAGTTTGTGTTTGGCATATCGCTTGTTTGATGATTGAACTCTGGGTAGTGATTTTTTTTTTCTCTGAGTAGAAGTTTTTTTTTTTTTTTTTTTTTTTTTTCTTGTTTGGTTTCCTGGAAAATATTATATATGGAGAGGCAAACAAACAGTAATCTTTTTTTTTTTTTTTTGAGGAGATTCGATTTTGGTGAAGCCCTTAAATCGCGGCTTTGAAAGAGTCTTTCTAAATATATGAATTAGGAACGGCTGCAAGGAATAGTTCAATACAACCAGAGCTTTATATCCTCTAAAAAAAAAAAAAAGAAAAGTTAAGAGAGCAATTTTTTGGGGAACACAACATGGGCACAAAGCCATCTCTCCCCTCTCTTTCCTCCTCTTCTTTTGCTCCTTTTTTTTTTATTTTTTTAAATTATTTTATGTTTTGAGATTGAGGTGATCAGGGTATTGGATTGTCTCTATTCTTCTTAGGAACAACGCTTCAACAATAGAGACTCTAGAGGTGTTTCATGCATGTAATTTTTGCTTCTTGTTCTGGTGTGTTGTTATATAGCTTATTGATGATTTTTCATTTATCTGCACTTATCTATATGTTTGTGGTTCATTTGTGATTGAGTTTTTATTTTTTGGAAGTGGGTTTGTTCTCTTCCGTATGCTAGAAAGAACTCTATTACTGCTTCGAGCTAGAATTGATTTTTAGTTTTTTACAAGTTTGGCTTGGAGACAAGAGTATTACTGGATTGGATATATTGTAAATATAGGCCCTTTTTACTCTCTAGTGATTGAACAGATAAGAATTCCAGGTTGGTTTTTTGATAGAAAGGTTTTGATGTAATATCTTATATGGTTTCCTCATTTCCAACTTCGATATATCATTAAAAGGTTAATTTGTTACCATCAAAAAAATGGTTTTTGTTTTGTTGAAGATCTTGTATTTGTGTACGTATATGATAACACACTTCACAATTTCCATTATCATGCGTTTTTGGTGAAACATCAATAAATTTTAAGTTGTAATGTTCTTCAAAAAATTTAGGGCGTTCCTTTCTATATGTGTGTGTTATAAATTGGGAAATACTGGTGTGCAAGGTTAAGCAAATTTTTTTGTTGCCCTCTTTGTCTATTGAATGCATCCAAACTTTGTCTCCCCTTTTTTCCTTGAATGTTTACCTCCGGGGTTATATCTTCTTTTGGGTTGCTCAAGCAGCCTGATTTCTTTGTATTTTTTAATTCAATAAATGTTGATAGTAACTGTTGCGTGCCTGTTTACGCCGCATTTTCGGAGAATGTATATTTATGCTTTCTATGCAAGAACATAGACCATCTTAGTTATGCTCAACAATTTCAGACTTGGAAAATCACATCAATCGACCACCATTAACATTTGTCTATCATCCTTCTTACAGATATAAGTTTCTACACATGGATGAATACTCTGGAAAACGAGCAGTCAATGGGGTTGTTGTCTCTAGAAAAGGATCTGGTTTGGTTTTGAGAGAAACTCCGAACAACAGAGATAGCAGTTCCCAATTCTGCAACAGACTTGGATGCAATGGGCGTCTAAATTCCACAAAGGGTACTCAAATTGGAAAATCCAAACCATTGAGGCCTTCAGTGCGTCCTTCTTGTAGTGGAAAGGGGATAGCTGGAAGTTCCTCTAGGACAGGCGCTTCTGTCAACAACCCAAGAAAATCCATCGCAGAGCCTTGCGAAAGCCTATCGTCTCATTTAGAAACAGATTCATCTGAAACTAATAGCATCCAGGATGAACCAGAAGTTGTAGAACTGATCGCTCCACGTGGAAAAATTCAAAGAGAACTTCACCTTGAAATAAAAAACAAGGAGTCTAGTGAGGTCTCATTAATGGAAGTAGGAAGCTCTAGTATAGTGTCAAATACAAGATCTCGTGGGAATTTGCACCAGAGGTCTGGATTGGGAAACCAATCTACTTTAGTCGGTCCCTCGTCCTCTTCAGGATCCAAAAGTCTAGGCATGAAAACAAATGCTAGTGCAAGCAGGTATGGTTTGCGAAATCTAAAATGCAATTCGATGTCTGATGTTGTCCCATCAAATTGTTCATCATCGGATTTAAACCTAGGTAAAAGGAGGGAGTTGGTAAAAAAAAGAAATTCGGAAGGGGAAAGTAGCTCCACTGTCAGAGGGAAGAAGATCAACGGTTCGTCATCAGGACAGAACCCCAGTTCCCACGGCATCTCCATTTCTGATTCGAGAAGAGCTAGAAATACACCTCCTAACAGGGAAAATGGTGTTGCATCAGTTAGGACTCGGAGATCGATCAATAGTCAAACAAGGGCAAGGCTTTCTAATCAAGGAAGTGGAGATGGTTTATCACGCAATGCCCCTATTGTGGGTATTCCGCAGCGGTCTCGTCCTGATATATCTATTGACACGAGTTCTTCCAGTTCATCCCAACAATCATTTACTGAAGCTTCCTTGAGCCGATCAAATTCTTATGGTCGATCAGGCAGTAGCAATGAGAACATACATGGTACTTTACAATCTGGTCCTTCTGAAGTTGGTTTTAGTCGATCTACATTGAATCGTGATAGTTTGCGGTGGTACAACATAGATGGGATTGCAGAGGTATTCTGTCTTGTTTAAATTTTGCAGCATATCAATGTGGTTGAATAACGTTAATTGGAATTGACAAAGAGCTTCCAGACACAATACAAAGTTATAATATTGTTTAATTTATAAAATTTTGCAGGTATTATTGGCGCTTGAGAGAATTGAACACGATGAAGAGCTATCATTTGAGGTAGTTAATATGTATAAATATGTACATATAAACTTACACACACAATATATATATATATATATATATATCCAATTTACTGACTAATTAATAGTTGTTGACAAGTTCTCTTTCTTTTTTATTGCAGCAAATACTTGCATTGGAGAGCAATTTGTTCCTTAATGGAATAAGTTTCTATGATCAGCATAGAGACATGAGGCTAGATATTGATAACATGTCATATGAGGTTCGTGGTAATTACAATAGTAAAATTCATGGGGTTAATTACATAAATATACATTTTAGTTTTAATTATCTCTCAATTTATTCTCATGTTTTAAGAAACTACAAAGGTATCCTCTGAATTTGAAAAACTTGTTTTAATTTTATCTCTTGTAGACTTTTTAGACAAAAAAAAAAACGTATAGAGATAAGAGATACCCTTCATTAAATTGAATTTATTTCTAAAATATATTTTTCTTCTTAAGGAAATTTTTTTAAAAAATTATGAATCAAAAGGTCTTAAAACTTAAGATCATTTTTTGGAATTTGATGTTTTTGTTTTAGGAATTTTTATATTTTTAAATCTATAAGATATTTTTCATAATTGTTTAAGGATAATTATGATGTTTTGTACAATTTTTTTAGTTATAAGGATGAAATTAAAACAAGGTTTTTAAACCTAAAGGATTCTTTCGTAGTGTTTTAAAATATATAGATAAATCGAGAAATAGTTAAAACTAGGAGGTATGATTATGTAATTAATCTTTATTTTCATATTATATCTCCTTCTTATCCTTCCTCTACTATCTTTTCAATTTTTCATATCCAAAATTTTCTTTTGCTTTTGGATTAGTTAGTAATCCTTTGATGGTTCTCAAGGAGAAAGAAAAAAAATTAAAAATTTTGGAGCCCATTTTAATCTTTGTTTATTTAGAATTGTTTTAGTATTACCTTGACAGGAATTGTTAGCTCTTGAAGAGAGGATGGGTTCCGTGAGTACAGCACTTACTGAACAAGCTTTGTCTGAATGCCTTAAGAGAAGCATCTATGAGTCTTTGCCTTTGGATGATGTGGTTCCGGGATGCAATGGGAATAACGATGATGTTAAATGCAGTATATGCCAGGTGTGCTTCCCACTCGTATAACTTTTCTTGATATGGTTAGTAGCCATGAACTTACGATGAAAATGAGCGGTGCTAATATTCCTTGGCTCGATAGTAGAGCGTTTGGCGAAAAAATCACAAGGAGTGGTGGAGTAGATTTAGGTTTTAGGTTCAAAAACCGTCTTAAGATCCTATGTGCGAGTTCTGAATGGATTCGTTTCAGTTTAAGCTGCAGGCTTCACATCACTTTATTCAAAAAGAATTTCATAAAAAGATGGACCAAAACCTAGTCTGATTCTTGATTATTCTTGTACGTCAACGTCCTTCCAACTACAACCTTTGCGGATTTAACCCGATTTGCATGGAAGTTAATTAACTTCTTTTTTTCCGTGTCTACACTTTGACATAGTTTTTCATAATTTGTAATGTGTCATTGGTATTCTTCATGCAGGAGGAGTACGTGGGTGGGGATGAAATTGGAAGGTTGCATTGTGAGCACAGGTATCATGTCGTCTGCATACAACAGTGGCTGCGTCTTAAGAATTGGTGCCCTATATGCAAGTCGTCCGCGGCTCCGTCACCTTCGTCTTCACCTTTACCCGTGCCGCCACCATCCGCATAATTCAACAAGTTCATTATGTGCAGAGGCAAATTGTGTACAAATTAAGTGGGTCTCTTTCTCTCTCTTTCTTTTTCATTCCTTTTTTTTCCCTCTTTTTTTGTGTACATAATCGATTCTCTTCACATCCATCAACTAATAAACCCAAGTTGTTGGTGCACACGGCTAGAACTCTGCACTCATTTATGGAACTGTGAATATCACAAGTTTGTTTCATTTGAATCCCTCCACAAACCCCCCCTCCCTTCTCTCCCTGTCCCTCTTATTTGTCACAAAACTACTTTTTTAATTGGTGAACTTTGGTGCTTTACGCTCAACCTCTTCCCAAGTATATTCTGACATTGCGAGTATATTGCCTTTGCTTTATCATTCATTGTAAATCTAATATTTATAAATCTTTCATTACCCCCAAAAAAAAATCTCTTTGCAAAATATAGCATTGGAAAGCAAAAACGGATGATTTAGGGAGTTAATTAAGTATATTTTAATAAATTCATTGGCCACAAAGAGTGTTTATTAAGAAATGAATTAGGGATAAGCTGTCTTGTCCAGAATGCTAATTTGTAGCAATGACAAAGAGGAAGTTGTTTGTTGCACAAGAAATGTATTAGAACTTTAGAATTCGTAGTTCAAAATCGACCTATGTCCGGCTCAATATGCTCTTCCGAGATACTTTGCTTGCACCGAACTGCATTTTAAGATAACATGATAACATCAGAATAGTAAAGCATACCACGTTGATTGGCTAGTAAACTCTAACAAGTGTATACGATTCTCGTCAAAAGATGAACCAAATTAGTTCAAAAGTTGATGAAAGACATCAATATATCCCTGTGCACAAACAGAATATAAAGGGCATAAATCTTTGTGCCCTTCTAGGGAGGGGCATTTCTCTAGATTTCCTGAGGTTTTATTTGGCAAGCATGAAAAAGTCAACCGCCCTGCTCTTCTAGAACTTTTGCATCGACGACTCTTGCGTAATTTTGTGAGGCTAATGACGAGTGGAGAATTTAGGACAGAGGTAACAAGAAACTAAGAAAACATTACAAAAGCGATACGAATTTTAGGGATTTTAAATGATGTGACGAAACGAAAAATCAACTTGTTAAGTATTTCTAGTACTACTTCTCAAAAGATCAGTGTGGGAGAGTAGAAGCTCTAATTTTACATGTTTGAGCAAAGTTCCATATTCTTAAGACTAATCTCATTTTGATCCTTTCCTCTTTTGATGGCTTCCCCTATTTTGATTGGATCTACTACTGATTGTTGTGTTTAGTTCGCAAAAGGAGCTCAATATCAAAACCATAAAGAAACAAAAAGATCTGTTAAAGGTTATAACGATGCAATTGCAAGTACACTTTGTTGACGTAAACGACGGTAGACGGAAGCAAACAAGATACAACACTACATTCGAGTGTGGCAATTATGTTCCAAGAGTGTCATGGCCGGGAGCTATTAGAGTTTGAACACAGAATCCAGCCAATTTAAACTCCGAAACCTAATTTTGGTCATGCTGTGAAGATGGTGAAAATACCATAATGTCGAGCTCTTAATCAAACCTTAATGTAATGATCCAAAGCAATGAAGGGAAAGCCGCTGAAACTTGATTCATTCTTCACATTCGTAAGATTACAAATCTTCTGCAGCAGCAATTGTCACAGTTGCTGAAGTTTAGGCGTTATTAGCTCGACATTCAAGCTGAGAAGGCTGCTACGGAGATGAGCGTCCATTTCATCAGGACAATCATAATCAAACCATTAAGAACATCCCACAAGTTGTAATTGGTGTTATGTTTTGGTAGTGATACCGGAGTTCACCTTCGAATGAATAGTAGAAGAGAATAAAGGGCAAATGCAAAACATGGCAAAAGACAATCTGATAAAATGGCATCCTCGATTTACACTACTCTTTGATCTGTTGATTTTATGTACACGCAAATCTTCAGTTGTTTCTGCACATTCAATTCAACACAATTTCGTAGAATGAAACTGATCATTCAAGATTTGTTTGCACCACAGAAACATGGACTCAGATGACTGGCAGTTACAAGGTTTACAAAAAAAGGAAGGATATTCACAAATTTTGCCATTCCTTTTTCTTTTTTTTTTTTAAATAATAAAATCTCCTTTTCAAAAAAATAAAAAACCTCCTTTTCATATTTTCCTTTGGCTTTAAGAACACATTTCTACAGTTGTAGTGCACGAATGAGCAGTGAGCAAATGCTCTCCTGTTCAAGTTTTAAGCTCAGTGATGCAAACTGGAAGGATCTGTCTTTATTCATAGCCAAAGGAAGGAGGGGATGGGGAGTGGGGTGGGGGGATCCTTCTGCTGAATAACCCGATGAAAGATTCAGGCACAAGACTTGCACTGGAATGTCCTGCAACCTATTTTTCCAATTTCATATGATAATCAAAATAAAATTTGATGATATCTTTAAATATGAGTCCATGCACAATAAAAGATCGAATTCGAAAGAACAAGCATGAGTTCAGAAATAAAAGATGAAAAGGAAATGTTGGATAATGGGAGATCGTGTCAAGAATAAGTTCCCTTGTTTCTATATGTAACACTTGGCCGCCATTTATTAGCAATTTAGCGTGACAAATAGCACATTTACATTCATAAAGTTTCTTGAGAATATAAGCAAAAGAGAATGATACTATCAGCATTATTTTACGTATCAGCATTGGCAACATTAGAGTTATATAAATTACTGACACACCTTGAGCGGCGGGACATTTCATTATTCAGTGGAGACAGGGGAGTCATACAATCAAGGAAAGGTCAACTGATGTTAATGTGTTATTGATATGAGAATTCCAATTAATTATCAGCTTTTAGAAATACATACAGAGCAACACTGCAGCTCTTGCACAAGTGATTTGACCTTTGACCAAATTACACAACAGTATATCTGCAAAACTTTTCTTCGATTCCTTCTTCATTGGCTGTCAATAAGACCAAGAGCTCAAGATCTGAACTAATAGCGGGGTAGAGCCAATGTCAATGCCAAACATAAAATACCACAACCAAATATGGGCATTCAATTTGAAACATCCCTGTATTGGTTGATACAGTTGAATCATCCCTGGCCGAGCTGGCTTGCAGCAGGCAAATGCAGACATTTTGAGCTCAAAGCCATTGCCTCCTCTTGGAAGGGCCGGAAATTTACCCAATTGGGGCTCATCTGGTCCTTTCTGGCAATGACAAGAAGTAGGTGCATAAACACACATGCCACAACTGTCAGGCCAATTGAACCAGAACAAATTGACCCACACACAGCTCTGAAAAAACAAATCTTTGTAGGTGTTTCATTCCTCAAGAGCAAGCATACAAATCTTCTCAAGCAGCAACGGCCAGTCATCACCAAGTTGCTGTGGATTTAACTCCATGGCAACCTTAAAATCAAGCAAGGATATTGAGTGTTGAGTTCTCTGCTCAGGCATAGTTTCTATGGATACAGTGCCACTGTGCATGTGCAAGTGATTACTAGGCCACATGCCATTGATGACCTTGCCTTGAATCTGTTGCTTCTGAGCAGGGTGCTTCTTTAGATCATGTGTAGACCTTACTCCAACCAACTCGACACAAGATCTGATCAGTCGCTTCAGGTAAACATCCAACATGCTATTCAACATGTTGGCACATTCCATAGAAACTCCTCCTAGACCCTGTGCTGCAGCAATCTGCTCCATGCGTTTTCTTAGTGTCTCTGTGTCAGACAACCCATCATAAGAGCTACCCACTGGTGTAGCTTTGCGGGACCCACCTACACTAGCTGAGCAAAATGGAATCCCAAGGGGAGCAAGCAAGAGACTTCTAGAGAAATTCAAGCTGTTTTCCACCTCCTCCCCGTCGTCGACAACAGCTCCTCCTGCCAGATCCTTACTGTGTATTCTTGGTTTTTCTGTAGGTTGCGAAACCCCAGCTTCCCTTTCAATCTCAGGCATCTCAGCAACTGGTTGAAGATGCTGCACTGGTCTCTGATAATCACATAGAGTTGCATCCCCATTTTCCATACCAACCTTGTTGCCACTTTCTTCCAAACCCATAGATGGGTGCAAGACACTGTCTACTTTCCCATTTGGTCCAAGAGGACTTGGTCTATCCTTAAGTTTACGATCACGTATCCCCGACCTGCCCTTTCGTAGTGACATGGGCAGAACTCCATTGGACCAGATGGGCACATTTTGATTTTGATTTGGAAAAATAACCCCAGCTTGGTCATGCCCATCTTCTCTGCTAGGAGAACTGTTTGCAGCTTGCACCCCAAGTTTCAGGGGACCTGATGCATGGATTGGTGGCGGGGTCTTCGCTTGGCATGCATTCTTTAAGATTGACCGAATGAACTGATTGTGCAAAGAAACATTCTCGCTACCAAGCTCTCGGCAACAGAACTTATCGAATTCTTTCTTACTCAGCTTCTGACTCAACAACTTATTCAAGTAGAAAAAATACCGTTTCGACTTCTCAGCGCCAATCCTCTTCACTAACTGAGCTTTCAAGTCAGCCAAATCAATTCTCGAATACTGCTGAGGTTGCATTTCTCAATAACTAAACAGGTTCATACACCATCCACAAAAATCAAATTAAAAAAAAAAAAAAAAAACCCACTTACCCCACCCAATTTTAACCAAATTATGGTTATTTCCCTTTCCAAAAAGCCCCACACATAATTTATTCCTAATCAACTGGCGAAGCACTTCATATCCCAATAAATAGACGAGCACATCATTCACCAAATCACAGGAACCCCAAAAACCCTAATCCCCAGCTGGATTGCAATAACCCTTGTCTCCCAACAACCCCGATTTCTCTCACCCAACGACGCACACAATGCAGCCCCAAATCTCATCCTCCGGGGACATAAGCCCTAGAGATCAAGCCAAGTTTCTAAATCCCCACGAATAAACTACATAAGAGCCAAGCTCAATGCATTGAGAACCTCGGACAAATCAAAACCCTAAATTCGAATCACCAGAATTTTGGCCTGAGAACCACCAGGCTCCCTTGCGGAACTGCAAATTACGGAACCGACCAATCAAACCGCCCTTATTCGTGCAATTCAAAAGCTTTGAAATTTGAGAAAAAAAACAAGAAATTCGAAGTTGAGGGAATGGGATCTACAAGCTCCACGGATTAAGCAGAGCGCGAATTGCAGAGAAATAGATAAATAAATTGCGAAAAAAAAATTAAATTAAATAAATAGAGGCCAGTGAAGCGCCAAAAAAATTGAAAAAGGGAAAAAGCTTGAACGCGAGAGCGAGGGACTGCTTATTGGAAGCTTGATTGAAGTCTGACCTTAGAGAACCAGAGGAATTGCAGAGAAATCGAACCGCAGTGTCTCGGTCAGTTTTGCCCTTCGGAGCTTCGTCTTCCCTTTTGCTCTGTCTATCTCTCTCTCTCTCTAAATTCTTTTTCTTCTCTATCTTCGTGTTGTTCTGGCGTGAATTTTCTCAGTGCATTTTCCGGGAAAAGTTGTTTTCTCTGGCGTTAAAGATGATAAAATATGAAGAGCTCTCTCTGCTCTCGGTGTTAAGCTTTGATCGCTCGCTGCTAAAAACTCTCTCAGTCTCTCTCTCTCTCTTCGCTTTCCCTCAATGTCTCTCTCTCCTTGTCCTTTTTTTTTCCTCTAATTTCTTCTCCATTTTTTTAACACAAGTGAGAAACGTCGATTTTTTTTTTTTTTTTTTTGTTTATTGAATTTTCTGCTTTTGTTTTCCTTCTTGGATGGATAATTGATAATCTGTGGGTTCTTAAAAAAAGTTTGAAGATAGTAATTGTTATTTATATGTTTTGGATAATTTCATAATTTGGAGGATTTTGATTTTCAAGTTCTTACAATGCATTTATTAATTTCAAGGTTTTCATTTGAAATTAAAAAAAATTCAATTCTATAATTTTTTAATAAAATTGTTATTCTTATAATTATATTGGTTATCATTTTCTTTGGGTTAATTACATAATTATAACTCATAGTTTTTATTATTTTCACTTTATCTTTTCTTTTTAAGGAAATATATAAGTATCTCTTAAACTTGAAAAACTTGTTTTAATTTTATCTTTTATAAACTTTTTGAACTAAAAAAATATAGAGATAAAACAAATATATTTTTTTAATTAGACCGCATTTGTTTCTAAAATATATTTTTCTTTTTGAGAAAATTTTTAAAAAATGTTTTTATATAAAGTCATAAAACTCAAGTTTTTTTTTTTAAAAAAAGTTGATATTTTGTTTTAGGAATTTTTATGTTTTTAATTCCATAAGATATTTTTTCATAACTATGTAAAGGTAATTATGTCATTTTGACCAATTTTTTTATTTATAAAGAAGAAATTGAAACAAATTTTTTAAATTTAAAGGATATTTTTTACTTTCTAAAAATAAAAGAATAAATTAAAAAATAGTTAAAACAAGAAGATATAATTATATAACTAACCCATACTTTCTAATTGCCCCCAATGCTTGAGATTTACAATCAATTGAAAACAAAAAGGGGCGTTAAGCATCATTGTCTTCGTTAGGATCTTAATTTAAATCTTCAAGGAGGGACGACCTGCGTTAAGAGATTAGCACTTCTAATACTTAAATTCGACAAGTAAGAGAGATTTTGAAAAATATTTCTACAAGGTTTTATTATGGAATATAAATGTAAGGTCTCGAGAATAGCATACTCGTCTTATTTATAAAGCCGGTCCAATTAATGAGTTGGTTATCTCTGCCTTCTTGGACGTTAAGGAGAGGCAGATCGTGAATGAGTGAGCTATCAATGATGCTTATGGGTATAGGTCCACATCCTATGTTGGTGCATAAGAAACATATCACCTTATGCCCCCGAAGCTAATGTAAGCTCAAGAAGAACACTAACAATATTTAACCTAAACTTACACTTTGCTTGGTAGAAGGAATGAGGAATATGAAGGATCGAAAGGATTATAGTAATATTTTTATATTGTTTAGTCGAGATAACAGAGAATTAAGTGGATGAATGATAGTTATTTGTTTAATTACTACATTGTCCATTTTACTCTTTAATATTAATTTTTTGAGGAAAAAAATCTTTTTGGGCTTAAATGTGATGTATTTGTTTAATCTTTCCACTAATAGCAGGATCCAAAATGGTGTACCTACAAGGACTCTCTCCTTCCATATCTCCATTCTATTTTCTCTTCCCTCTGATAAAACAATGCATTGGCCCTCCTCTTTTACCATTCTCCTTCCTCCATCTCTTCCTTGGACCAAACACACTCTTACTCATAGCAAAAACTTATTCATAGCAGAAACATAATTTTTATTAAAAAGAAGAATGTTATTTTCTTTATAACGATTCATGTTTTGGTAGATAAATTGAAAATATCTTATTTCTTTCATTACTTAAGTCTAGCTTCCTTAGCAAATGATATCAAGATAAGATAATATTTGATTTAGTTTTTTTCTCTTTAAAGATAAAATAATATCAAGGAGGACTTAGGAATAAATAGAATCTAGATAAATTCTTTAACACAAATACCTCAAAAATTATGAATGTTACATTCGACCTATCTTAAAAAAATCATCCTCAAAAATTCTAAAAATAACTACAATTTTTATCAAATTATAAACTTAAATAACTTAGTTATTAGCTTCATAACACTCTAAATATGTGTTACGATTTTTTTTATTCTGTTTTTGGAAATACATTTCCAAAAATAAGAAAACAGGTTTTAAAAACTTGCTTAGTTATATTTTTATACCATGCAAAACGAAAACATATTTAAAAATACCCCAAAAAACTTTTAAAACGAAACAAAAAATTTGTTTTTGTTCCCAACCAAGAACGTTGGGCGCCGGAGGGTAACCTCACCGGAGTAGGCCATGTTTGAAAAATGAGTATGCAGCAAAATTTTAAAAATTTTAAATCAGAGTATTTTTCAAAATACAAGTCTGACTTGCTATATATATAAATTAATCAGATCTTACTAACCTTTGTACGCTGAAGATCTCCTACAATTAGTATAGAGAAGAACATTCTAGAAGAGTCTCAACCAACTGGTCTTCTTTGCTATTCTCTATCCAAGTCGGAGTGTGTATGGGCAAACGTCGTTCAACTCTTCTCCAATGACTCTCCTTCTAATCAATTGAAAAAAAACCCAAAGCAAAGGTTCATGATTGTGAACAAAAGCTCTCAAGGAGTTTCAGAGTATCTAACATTATAATACTCACTCTTAACTTCTCAACTGATCTAAATAACTTAGAAAGCTCTTTCCCTATTTATAGAGGTCATCCTCAAGATTGATCATTTTCAGATAAGGCTTCAAAAATTCGAATTTGGTTCAACTTCTGATAAAGTCACGTCAAAATGTGTGATCAAATTATTGTTAAATCAGCAAGTCGAACTAACGAATTGGCCTATCGAACTTGCTCCATCGATAGGCCGAACTAACTAATCGGCTTACCGAACTTACGATAACATGATCCATGAGAATCTTTTATTTCTCACCCGAGATTCTTTGGATAGAGCCTCAGTTTTAATTCAAACAACCTAATAGAGAAGTTATATGATTAAAAAAATTATATATAGATAATCTCTAGAAAAATAAATATTCTCGATAATTCAATAAGTTTATCTTGAATTAATTTACAGAAATTAATTCAACCGATAAATAGATATGAATTATCTAATCCTATCGAATTTCAACTAATATAATAATTTGACATAAGTCACCAATTTATTAGAAAATCACACCGTATCGTTACAGGATTTATAATGAGCTAGCAAAGAGGACCTGATAGACCTATATAGTTCAAGCTTTGATAATTATAAAATATAATATTCCAGCTATATATTTTATAATTATCAACTTTAACATTATTCCACTAAAAGCTTAGAACTACATTCTCGAACTATATAAAATTACGAAGCTTCAAATTAGCTAAGTGCCCATGACATATCATAATACATCGTATCCTCATAGGATATTCATAATCAGCTTAAGGATAAATTTCATTTTAGTTTTTCGATTATTTTTATCTTACGTTCCATTATCTCATTATTAAAAAACTTACCATCTAAGGACAGTATACCATTCAATTACACCTATGTATCTAAATGATTGAGCACGCTAGTTTTTCAATTACGGAATAATGCATATAGGAGAATATTATTGGCTTCACCAATGAAGCTATGGATTCCATATCTATGAATAATAGGTTTACACTATCAAGAGTCATCTCTCCAACGTACCGGTATGTACACCGTCACAAAGTCAGGATATCACCCTTTGGTACATCAAAACACATAAGTCAAAATAACAGGTCTATTAGTCATTTCAGGATTAAGATACAACACATGTGCTTGTCTAAAGTGAATTAATTTGCACAGATGGAATTATTAATCCAAATCAATTCGACTTTATGTCCAATCCAATATATTGTCACCTATGATAATATAACAATGTTTCTACTCGTGGAGTCCAATTTTGATGGTCAAGACAAGCCATCTCCCATCACGGATACAGACAACATAACAATCTTAGCATGAATAAAGTCCAACTTTATTCCCTCGATTGTGGACCTTATGATTTAGACCATCACCTTTAGAATCATGTCTTCTGTATAGTCTGTCCATCATATGCCTGTTTTCTAAAGATTTAGACCTTTAGTCTCAGACTTTTGTTTGCTTATTATATATTCAACAAATATAAACGTAAAGAGGACAACCTTTAGTATATGAATAATAAATAAATTCTTTATTAATAAAATGTCCCTAAAAACATATTACAACATTTTGCTCATTAGGGCATACATGTCTAACAATCTCCCACTTGCACTAAGTGAGTAAATATAACATATTACACATACCCATAGCTTCCACATGCCTATCAAAAACCCTTGCAATTAGTGTCCTCATGAATAGATCAACAAAATTGTCCTCAAATACGATTTGCATGCAGCCACATGTCCGCCCTCAATGAAGTCCTTTATCACATGATATCTCAAATGAATATGCTTACTCTTCTTATGAAATCTTGGTTCCTTAGTATTAGCTATTGCTACAGTGTTATCACAATACAGCGATAACGCCTTATCTATGCCATGAACTACCTCAAGATTCCCAAGAAACTTACGGAGCCACACTGCTTCTTTCGAAGCATCACTAGTTGCCACATGCTTGACTTCCATTATTGAATTTGAAGTGCAATCTTGCTTAACACTTCTCCAAATGATGGCACCATTGCCCAGAGTAAATACAAAACTTGAAGTCGATCTCATTGAATCTAGACAAGATTGAAAATCGAATTAGTATATCCTAGAGGTGTTAAATCATCACCCGAATATATAAGCATATACTCTCGAGTCCTCTTTAAGTACTTGAAAATATGCCTAACCACAACCTAATGGTTCGGTCTTAGATCCGACTGATACCGACTTACTATCTCGACTGCATAACTAATATCTGGTCGTGTGTAAAGCATGGCATACATGAGACTACCCATTACTGAAGTATAAGGCACCTTCTTCATGTATTCTCTTTCCTCATTAGAATTTGGCGAGTCTTTCTTAGAAGGAGTAATTCTAGACCTAGATGGTTGCCCACCTTTCTTGGAATCCTACATTGCAAACCTCTTGAGAATTTTATCTATGTAGCTTACTTAGGACAAAGCTATCTTTTTATTCTTCCTATCCCGAAAGATTTGGATACTGAGAACATAATTAGATTTACCTAAGTCTTTCATGTCAAACTGCTTGGTCAACCATAATTTGACCGATAACAATGCCTCAATGTCATTGCCAATTAGCTAAATGTCATTTACATAGAACAGTAAAAAAACCATATTCCCATCCTTAATGTGTTTATAAACACATGGTTCGTCCATATTTTGTTTGAACCCATAAGTCTTGATCACCTGATCAAATCTTATGTTCCAAGAACGGGAAACCTACTTAAGTCCATAAATTGACTTTTGCAGTTTACAAACTTTACCCTCCTAACCTTTAGCCTTGAACTTGTTTGGCTGTACCATATATATGGACTCATCAAGATAACCATTCAAAAAGACAGTCTTCACATCCATTTGCCAAATCTCGTAGTCGAGAGCGGCAGCTATGGACATGAGAATGCAGATGGACTTAAGCATGGCTATAGGCGAAAATGTTTTCTCGTAATCAATTTCTTCATTTTGCGTGTATCTTTTAGCTACCAGTATAGCCTTATAGGTTTTGATTTTTCCATTTACTTCTCTCTTTTTGTTATAGATCTACTTACACCCTATAGGTTTTACCCCTTTAGGAAGATCTACAAGTTCCAAGACCTGATTAGTCTCCATAGATTTTATCTCAGTGTTCATAGCTTCTGTCCAAAGTTTTGAATCAACATCCTACATAGCCTCTTCGTATGTGTAAGGATCCCTGTCGTGTTCATCTAGTTTAGCCAAAAAGGCCTCACTATTGAACATATACTTTTCAAGTTGACGCCTGATCTTTCCACTACGTCAAAACCCCTTAGGTTGTTGTTTGGTTGGTTTTTCTATATTGATTGGATTGGTTTCCAATGGAACCCCCAGAGCAATCGAATCATTCACCAACTCATCAAATACCATTTTACTTTGAGGCTTAAAGTCATTCATGAAACTTTCCTCAATGAAAGTTGCATTCGTTGAAACCACGACTTTATTTTCCTTTGGGTCATAGAAATACCCCTTTTAGTCCCTTTTGGATATCCAACAAATACACAACTTTCGAATGTGCTTTCAACTTATTCACTTCCTTAAACAAGACATGAGCCAGACATCCTCATATGTAAATATGGTTTAAAGATGTCTTCTTCCTTGTCCATAACTCGTGAGGAGCTTTAGGAATCGATTTTGAAGGCACGTTGTTTAAAAAATAACATACGGTTTGTAGTGCATATTCATAAAATGATAAAGGCAATGATGAATAACTCATCATAGACCCGACCATGTCCAACAAAGTCCTATTCCTTTCTCAACAATGCCATTCTACTACGGAGTGCCGACGTAGTCAATTGGGATAAAATCTCATTCTCTAATAAGTGTTCCAAGAACTCATCAGAGAGGTATTCACTACCTCAATCAGATCGAAATGCCTTTATGGGTTTACCTAATTGCTTTTCTACTTCAGCTCGAAACTCCTTGAACTTGTCAAAAGCTTTACTTTTGTGATGCATTAGGTAGACATACCTATACCTTGAGTAACCATCAATAAAAGTGGCAAAGTATTCATACCCTCTTCATGCTCAAATATTCATGGGACCGCAATCATTACTATGCACAAGTTCTAGAACCCTTTCGGCTCTATTGCCCTTTGATCCGAATGATCTTTTGATCATTTTGCCCTTTAAACAGGATTTATATTATGGTATAGATTCCACCTTTAAGTAACTTAAAGATCCATCCCTTACCAACCTTTAAATCTTATTCAGGCTAATATGATTTAATCGTAAATGCCAAAGATAGGTCTTATTGGAGTGAGAAGTTTTAAGTCTTTTAGATTTATTATCATTAACCTCAGTGTTAAGTAGCAAGTCCATCTTAGGTTTGATAAAATATAGATTATTTTGCTTCCATCCATCACAGATAAAAGATTTGTTTTCACGAATCACTACTTTATTATTAAAAGAAACTAAGTAAGAGTCTTTAAATAAACAAGCTACAGATATTAAATTCCTTTTAAGTTTAGGAACATAAAAACAATCTTACAAAACTAAAATCTTATAACTATCAAAATAAAGATGGACGTCTCCCACTGCTTCAGTTAACACCAAGGATCCATCGCCTATCTAAAGTATGAAGTCTTCATGTAGCAGACTTCTTGTTCTTTTGAACCCTATAGAGAAACACAGACATGATTAGTTGCTTTAGAATCTATGACCCAAGTGTCACTTGATTCCTCAACTAAACAAGTTTCAATAATCAAAAGATCACACCTACCTCTTCAGGAAAGGAAGTCCTTGGAATTCTTCTTGATGTGCCCGACCTTCTCACAGAAAAAGCACTTCAACTTCTTTGAGTTTGTCTTTTTCTTCTTCTTGTTCTTGTTGTTTGTAGGAATAGAAGATTTCTATTATTAGCCTTTTGTTTCCTTCCATTCCTAAGGTTAGGATTGGAATCAGATGTAGCTACCAAGTTAGCCTCAACACCGGCAAAAGTTTCCCTGATTAGATTTTCAAACTCCTATAACTGCTTCATTAACTCCGTTAAGGTCATATCCTATCTATTGCTCAAATTATATAAAGCTCTAAACAGGATGAACTCCTTTGACAGAGTCCAAAAAACCATAATCATCTATGACTCGACATTGATATCAGCTCCATGGGCTTGAGCCTCAGCGAGGTAACCCATGACCAATATCATATGCTCCTTCACAGATGTCCCTGGCCTTTGTTTGTAGTTCAAAAGATTCTGAAGCACCCTTTGCCGTTTTATTATGGCTTAGCCTCCAAACATGTCTTCAAGATTATCTAAGATTTGCCTCGCTGTCTCATGGTCTTCATGTTGAGCCTATAATATGTTATTCATACTAGCCATAATATAACACTAGACCTGATCATTAGCATCTTTCTAATGATTATACTCTTGGATTTGCTCATTAGTGGATTCCTTGATAGGTTCGGGAGGAATAGGTGTCGTCAACACAAATTTTTGTTTCTTAAAGGCTAGGACGATATTCAGGTTTCTTTTCTAATCATTGTAATTCTCGTCGATCAATTGGTTTTATCAAGTATCGAAGATCAAGCGTTTTTAGACATTTTAATATACAATAAAGAATCATATACCAAGTATAAGCAACATACCATAATAGTTTAGTAAGATAATAATCAAATAAACAGACAATTGTGTTTATGTGTCAAAACCTTGAAAATATCACAACCTTACAATGATAATTCCTAACTCAGAATTCAACAAGCCTCCTAGAGAAGAATTGCCAAATTTAACTAGGAACACGGATCCCCTCCTGATTAATATTTGCCATCTAGGACCCATTTGATCCAGCATATATTAATAGTCATTTTTATTGGTCATTAATTTTATTAATAGACCTCTTAAGGGAGGTTAATAATAAAATTAATCATGAGTGTATAACCATCGTTTCAACTATTTTATCCATGATCTATAATCGCCACTTAGGGGTGTACAACAATAGATCATGTTAAAATAAGTTATCCTTTCAGAGATCCAACCTGGTACATGATGAAATCTCTTCTTAGGGGTCGGGACCACAATGTGCTACCTATGGACCAACGATGGAGGCTGTATGTGGCGTCTGGCTCGGGATACTCCCTCAAGCCTCCATAGGACCCACCTTGCAGGGCCCTCGGACTTATGGCTCGTATTAGTAGACCATTCCCGTACCGCCCACTCATCCGTACTGTCCCCTCTAAGGCCTTCTGGCCCCTCAGGGTTTTCTTTCACGTCCCTCGGGTTCGAACCTCAAACCTCTCTTAAGAGGTTCTTATTTCCTTCTCGAGTACCAATTGAGCTACCCCCGCGTACTCCCTCAAGCCTCCATAGGACCCACCTTGCGGGGCCTCCGGACTTATGGCTCTTATTAGTAGACCATCTCCGTGCCACCCACTCATCCGTACTGTCCCCTTGGAGGCCCTCTGGCCCCTTAGGGTTTTCTTTTGCGTCCCTCGGGTTCAAACCTCAAACCTCCCTTAAAAGGTTCTTATTTTCTTCTCGAGTACCAATTGAGCTACCTGGGCGTACTCCCTCAAGCCTCTATAGGACCCATTTTGTGGGGCCCCCGGACTTATGGCTCTTATTGGTAGACCATCAGCGTGCCGCCCACTCATCCGTACTGTCCCCTCTAAGGCCCTCTGGCCCCTTAGGGTTTTCTTTCGCGTCCCTCGAGTTCGAACCTCAAACCTCCCTTAAAATGTTTTTATTTCCTTCTCGAGTAGCTCAATTGGTACTCGAGAGGGAAATTTTATTGTGCCGTTCGGCTCGGGCGTACTCCCTCAAGCCTCCATAGGACCCATCTTGTGAGGCCCCCTAGACTTATGGCTTTTATTGGTAGACCATCCCCGTTCCACCCACTCATCCATACTTTCTCCTCTGAGGCCCTCTGGCCCCTCAAGGTTTTTTTTTGCATCCCTCGGGTTCGAACCTCAAACCTCCCTTAAGAGGTTCTTATTTTCTTCTCGAGTACCAATTGAGCTACCCCGCGTACTCCCTCAACCCTCCATAGGACCCACCTTACGGGGCCCCTGGACTTATGGCTCTTATTGGTAGACCATCCCCGTGCCGCCCATTCATCCGTACTGTCCCCTCTGAGGCCCTCTGGCCCCTCAGGGTTTTCTTTCGCGTCCCTCGGGTTTGAACCTCAAACCTCCCTTGAGAGGTTCTTATTTCCTTCTCGAGTACCAATTGAGCTCAATTGGTACT